>JAQZBX010002013.1:0-75967 GCA_029593785.1 Cabassous unicinctus | reverse complement strand
TAAAAGATAAAAGATTTTAAATATTTGAATAAATTAATAAACAGTGATCAATTTATAAGAGTCAAAAAAATTTAGTTGTATAAAACAGTTTGAATTTTAATATTTCAAAAATCATTTAAGAAAATGAAAAAATATAATTCTACAATTAAAACATAAAAATAAATTAAAAGAATACAAATCACTTCAAGTCAAAAATAAATATAACAACACTTGCTAAAGTTTAGATAAAAATAATAAATATAAGAACATGAAATAAAAATACTCTCTTAAATATATATTGAATATCAGCGAAATTAAAACTGCATCTCTGGATTATGTAGAGGTACTTTTAAAAGGAATTATCAGTTAATCATTAAAATGTACAAGGTTTTCATTTAGAATAATGGAAAAGTTTTGTTACATTTAATATGAAATTTAGCCAAGAACACCAGGAACAAAGCTATCAAAAATGACTAGGATAACTCTATTTTATTTAATAATTCAAAATATTTTCCAGATTTTCTTCAATATTTTAATGCACTTTACCTATAATATATTTCTATCACTATATATGATTTGTTCAAAGATCAAATATTGATGTGCTCTTTTTCCTCCTTTTGCATTTTGTTTCCTTATGAATAAGATTAGCCAAAAACATTTACCAAACACCAGCAAAAGTTCTCATAACAGAAGCTATGGCATATTAAAAACTTTGTAGGTAGGTTAGCATTCTGATGGTCATAATCAAAATTTTATACAAAATTTAATATTACGTTAAATTCTTTCAGTTTTCATATGATTTTACCTTCAAAATAACTCTGTGGATGTAGAATTATTTGTCTGCTTTAGTTGAGGAAACTAGATTTCAACTTTCCGTGACTTACTAAGGCATATACAGCAAAACAGCTGACAGATCTGGAATCTAAACCTGGATTTTCTACTCCAAAAAAAATTATGCTTTAAGACTATGTTAAATTTCTTCCCTGTAGAATAAATTGACTAAATTTCTGAAAGAACTCTTCATAATAAAATTCTCTTAGATTGGAATATGCATAGGAATTTTTATAATATAATTTGAAGATTAACAAAACATTTTTTCTATTTCATATTAGTAGCCCATAAAATCAAATATATTTAAACCACAGGAATAAATCATGTTTCATGTCTTCCAATTACTATGTAGATTTCTGAATACGTATTCTTGGATATGTTTGAGAGAACGCATGGTCTAATTGGGAAAGATTCAATGAAATGCAAATTAATCAAAGGATGGTACTTTATTTAGTAAGAAATCAAGTAAATACCCAAAGGAAAAAAGAAAGGATGGACTTAAATATTCAGCATTTCCATCACTTCTATTTCTTGGAAATCTCTCTCTTCTGCATGATTCTAATGAGAGCATTTTTCACCTCTTTCTTCATAAGACTATAAATGAGTGGATTCAGCCTGGGGATCACCATAGTATAAAACACAGAGGCCACTTGATTTTTCCCCAAGGAGTAGGATTTTATTGGTTTTAAATAAGCAAAACTCCTAGTGCCATAATAGATTGTGACTCCCAGGAGGTGGGGCACACAAGTAGAGAAGGCTGTGCGCTTTCCTGAAAAGGAATTAATTTTCAGGATAATAGACAAAATAAATACATAGGACACAGAGATTATGCTAAGAGTCACCATTACATTTAAACTACCACAAATCATTATCATGATTTCAATGTCATGAGTGTCAGTGCAGGACAGGGTTAAAATTGGAGTTAAGTCACAGTAAAAGTGATAGATTACATTGGAGCCACAGAAATGCAATCTGTTCATGAAAAGAAGGTTGACTAATGACTCAATAAAACGAATCAGGTAGGACCCAGTGATGAGAGCATGGCAGAGTTTCTTGGACATAACAACTGGATAGTGAAGAGGGTTGCAGATAGCTACATAACGGTCATAGGCCATTGAGGAGAGAAGGAAAAATTCAGTAACAGACAAGAGGAAAAAAAAAACTTTTGTGTGAAGCAGCCCGTGATTGAAATATTCTTGTTGGAAGCCAGTAAGCTCTCTAAGGTTTAAGGTGTGAACTGAGGTCAAGGAATAACAGGTAACTGAGGAAAAAGTACATGGGGTTGTGAAGCTGGCCATCCAGGCGAATTATCAGTATCATGCCTGCATTTCCCAACATGGCAATCAGGTATATCAGGAAAAATAACATAAAAAGGAGAAGCTGGTTCACCTCAGTCTGTCAAGCCAATAAGGACGAAGTCAGGAACATTTGTGCTATTCTTTCTTTTCATGCTAATAATCAGGTGTTATAAACTGTTGAGAAATCAAAAGTGACACTATTTATGAATGAGTTAAAATTATTTTTCTTTATAGGAATGATATGGCATTTTTAAAAATCAACTCAATTATTTTGGAAATTCATAATTAAAAGTAGTTAGCCAAATATGTATGAAAAATATCTTATTTGTATGCCAATTATATATTAGGTAAAAGTAAATATTTTGAAATTATATAATAGAAAATTATATATATATGCACATATATTGTATAATTAGAATGAACATGGCATTATTATAAATATTTTGCCTCATTAGCATATTTTTCAAGATGAAAACATTAAACCATAAGTATTATTCTTGTACACACTTTTAAATGAGAGAAAGGGCACAAAAAGTTATTTATCTAGAGTCACAACCATTAATTATTGTTGTCCCAGTGATTCCACCAAGATTGATTGTGTCCAGAGATGAAGCTCAAAGCTTATATTTAATTTCAGCAAATCAAAAAAACAATGCTAGGTACCTAAAAACAATGATAGAGATTTTTAATGCAGCATTTACTGTTCTTTTTTATCCAATATGATTTATTGAAAATGACAGGTCAAATATTAAAATCTTATGTGTATTAATATTCGAGAGCACACATTCTTTTCAGATATATTTTTAACAGATTATTTAATCAAATTTCTTCCAAAAATTATTTTTTCAAAATATGTACATTGCTTGAGGACTCTGATTATTTCAGTTCTATATTTCTGTTTCTATAACTCCTAACATTACCTAGGTAAGGTCTACATGTCATATATATGTATATGCATATCCTTCTAATGATATCCTCATTTTTTTAGATAAACCAAAATGCTCTAACTTTTTGATTAATACTTACCATGAATCAAAGTTGTTGGAAAACTTCTTCCAGTATTATCTGTCTAGAAACTTGTCAAACTCTAGTTTTTTTCAGAACAAAAATATGTAAACCATTTATGAAACCTGATATTTCTGTGATATAGTATTTGTTTCCTTTGAGAATCCTCATGTTAAATTTTTAGTTCATAAATTTTTTGAGGTCAAATAAATGAAAGATAAGTTTTGTTCAGATCCTGCTCAAATAGAAATTTCACCAGGAAATTAGGTCTCCCATGTATACTACGGAGGTTCTGTGAACACGAACAGAGCAGAGTATCCCTTTTTTTCTACCTTCATAATGTCAAAGCACCTCTTATATTAAGGACTGTGGATAATGCAATATTTGGTCATCTCTGGGACTAATTTCCAAAGCAGTTTGCTTGACATGATGCCAAGGATAAAAGTTCAAGGACAATTGCAGCTATGCCAGGTTTGTAACAGAAATTTGCCTTCCCCTTAGAAGTCACATAATGTTGAGCAGCATTTTTGATATTCCTTTATGATGTTCTAATTAATGACTGGGTAAAAGAGTAGATATTTTTAGAGAAATGCTTAATCAGTGGCTTAAAGGTCAGATCATTAATGACCAAGATTGTAATAGTATATTTTTTACAGTGAAATAATTTAAATGTGACACTATCATAGGATTGAGCAGTGTTCATTATAAAAAAAGTATTAAACCAGGAAATTCAAAAAAATGGAAATCATTCATAAATGTTATTCTTTTTTTATTTTATTTTATTTTATTTTATTTATTTATCCCCCCCTTGCTGCTTGTGTTGCTGTGTCCATTTAGATGTATTTTCTTCCAAATATTTTCCTCTGTGCATATAAAACTTCTTTATTTTTGCATATTTATTATGTAAGATTATATAATTTTATCACAGCTGAATTTTCTGTAATTTTTATTTAATATTATTTATTAACTATTATGCACCATGACCAATGGTAAAAAACACACTGAAAAATCCACAGTTTTAAGAATTTTGCATTGACTGGTGAAACCTAACTAACTTCTGTATATGAGTGTGCACCAGTTGATGAATGGGCATTTTTGCAGCATCAGAAGGAAAAACTGTTTCTCAAGTCAGGTTAGGGAGTATCAACTAATTTGTCAACACAGCATATATATTGTTTTATTTAGCCACAACAAGGTTAATGCAATTTATATTATTATATTAATATGATGCCATTTTATATTAAAATGAATAGGAAAAAGTAAATTAAAAATCATTGCTGAGATGAGTTAAGTTTTTATAATTTTATTAATGGCCCAAAGCTTCCATCTCTATTTACAACTAGATGAAATCCATTCTTGTTAGTCTTTCATTAATTAATGATAATGAAATCTATTTGCATGTAGAATAAGAAGCAAATTGTACAAGGAAACCATTTAAATGGCAGAATTTTAGTATACAAGATGCTCGTGTGGATCGAAGGAATTTCAAAACAATATATTACATATTTTATGAATTTTTCAATGTACAATTATTTAAATCAAGAAAAATCCAATGAGAGTGAGAAATGTTTATTTGCAGATTAAAAAGCCAGCATCAATTTATTTCATGATAGGTGACTTTGGGTTTTAAGATATTCCATGTCAATATCATCTTGATAGTGTCTGTCCACTCCTTGAAAACCGTAGATGGAATATTGAAATCAACTTTTTTTAGTCATTGAGTGTACTTTAAAATAATATAATAGTCAAAGAAAGAATAATTTACAAAACTTTTTTGACATTTTTTTTTGCTGAGTCTTTATTTGTGGGTTTTGAATATATGATCTCTAATAGTAAGAGTATGTTGGCAGAAAATCAGTAGTAAAAAACAAAAGAAGACGTGCCTTATTTGACATAATTTTCAACAAAATTAAAACTTTATGCCAGACAATTATTCAGTGTCATCATTTCTTTTAATTCTATTTATGCTTTTAATTCTCTCAGTTCTTGATATTATTTGAAGCTCTGCTAAGGAATTTTGGCTGTATTGTAATTTTATACTGTCACTCATTTCTAGAATACAAAGGTTCAATTTTCTAATAGTAGTAATTTGCACATTTGTATTTGTGTGGGTATATTTACAGGTATACACTTTGACATCCTTTTACTATTCATCTATTTCTTATAGACATCATATAATTCTGTCTTTATGATAGAATTAATTAGAGGGCCTTATATTGGAGTGTTTATGCAACTTAAAATTAAAATGATGATTTATGTGTTATCTTCATTTCATGTCATATTGAAGATAGACAGGCATGTTACTAGACTGGGTTCATTCACTTGGCATGGCAGAATTGACAGACACTGACCTAGGCTAGGAAGGAAATGTGGCTTGATTTGGGAAACCTATGAGGTACAGGCTCAAATTAGAATCCCTATTAAGGTTTTTTCTCACTGCTTTTATACTGGTTGAAACAAAGAAAGTTAATAATCAGGATGAAATTTCTAAGAAGTGTCTGAGCAATTAGTTTTTTTGCTTCATCAGTTAATCTTAAAATATACATGGCACCCTGGGTAGGGCAAATTTGGGGTGGGTGACATGGATGGGAGGGTGGTAAGGACGTCAAGGTTCAGATGAGTACAGATGTGAAGATACAAATAAGGAATGAGGTGAGTAAAGATAAGAGCAAGGAAGTCTATACATTTTTGTTGGAGCTAAATCTGATTAATGTTAAATCTCTATCACTCCCTGCCTCCTGACATGTAAGCAAGTTATCTTGAATTGCATTAACGTTATAAGGTCCAGTACAATGCTTAATATTTAAGCTATACTGGGTTTTTGTCATACTACAATATAATTTAAACATTCTGATAATTCTCCCTGGCCTTTTTAAAGTTAATATATTATTTACTATTAAATTTTATTTATCTGATGGATTTTTAAAAAACACATACTTCATTGCATTATATTGTTGATGTTTGTTCTGAGGATACAATTTATATCCATAAATCATTTCATTGCTCTTAGTAGTATTATGATTGTTTCCAGGCAATGAAGTTGGCAGCATAAGGCACTTGAGGGTCATTCACCCACAGAATCTTTGAAACACTACAATAAAGGACCAGACTATCTTCCTTAAATCTCCAGGAAACAATCAGTTGATTGCAGTACCAGGGTGAGACTTGAATAAAGACATGTAACCTAAAACTGTTAGACATCAAACATTTGCCTCAGGTTGACCTTCTTTATGGGAGAGCTAAACTCTCAAGGAGAACATCAACCAGCACCAAACAACTTTCAACAGAGCGTAAAAGGTGTTTTTTGCATTGATTTTTGTTATTAGTTCCTGACATTCAGTGATATATTTGGCATATCAGGGTCTAAACCCCATAGTTACAACTTTAAAATATTAAAATAATCCATGAAAATAGTAACCAAAAGAAAGGTAGAGTAATTATTCCAATAGATCAAATAGTCTTGAAGTCCAAAACTGTTAAAAAGGACAAATGAGTACAATTGTATATGGATCAAGTATCATCAACAAGAAGACATAAGATTTTTAAGTATATATGCACTGAAACAGCAGAAACCCAAAATAATGAAATGTATTGTGACATTTTTGAAAGCAGAGATAGGTGATTTCATGATCTATCAATAGACGTTAATACCAACATTTAATAATGACAAGAATATTTACATAGAAGGTAGATAAGAAATTGGAAGACCAAAGTGATATTATAAGCAATCTATAGCTAAGAGATATATGAAGAATATGTCAACCAACAAGATCAGAATTCACATTTTTCTCTAGTGCACATGAGCCATTCTGCAAAATAGACCATAAGCTAGGTCACAAAAGAAGACTTAATAAACATAACCGATTTGAAATCATACAAGAAATATCCTCTGTCTACATTGAAATGATGCAAGATAACAATACCAGAGGCATAACTGGAAAATTCAGTGATATATGAAAATTAAAATGTATAATCTTAAACAATCAGTGGGTGGAAGAAGAAATAACAAAGGCAGTTAGGAAATATCTTGAGGTGAATGAACAAAAACAAAACATAGCAAATGTTAGAGATGCAGCAAAAGCAGTGGAGAGAGAATAATTTAAGTCACAGAAAATATGGTAGATTACATTGGAGTTTCAGAAATGTGTACTGTTCATGTAAAGAACATTAACAAAGGATTCAGTAAAGCCAATCAGGCAGACCCAGTGATAAGGCACAGTAAAGTCTCATGGACATTACAACTGGGTACTGAAGAGGTTTCCAGATTGTAAGACTAAAGACAGTAAGAAAAATTCAGTGACAGGGAAGAACACCAAAAAGTTCATCTGACTGGTACAGCCAATCAATGAAATATATTTGGTGGAAGTCAGTAAGTTCTCTAAGGTTTTAAGTGTGATAACTTTTCAGTAATTGAGGTCAAGGAATGCCAGGTGACTTTGGAAAAATTACATATGATATCTATGGGTAAGTGATTCTTGACAAAATGGTCAAACCCACCCAGATGGCTTCAGAATAGTCTACTCAACAAATTTTGCTGGGTGAACAGAATATCCATAGCCAAAAGAAAGAAAAAGGACACGTATCTCACACCTTATAAAAAAAATTAACTCAAAATGGATCAAAACTTAAATACAAAAGCTAGAACCATAAGGCTCTTAGAAGAAAATGTAGGAAAACATTTTCAAGATCTGGTGGTAGGTGCTGGATTCTTTAACCTTGTACTGAAAGCATGAGCAACAAAAGAAAACATGGACAAATGGGACTTCCTCAAACTTAAATGTTTTTGTGATTCAAAGGGCTTCATCAAGAAGGTGAAAAGGTAGCCCAGTCAATGGGAGAAAATATTTGGAAACCTCATATCTGATAAGGGTTTGATTTCCATTCTACATAAAGAGATCATACAACTCAACAATAAAAGTGTAATAAATCCAATTTTAAAAATGGGCAAAAGACTTAAATAGACATCTCTCCAAAAAGGAAAACCAAATGGCCAAAACCACATGAAAAATGTTCACTATCACTAGATATTAGGGAAATGCAAATCAAAACAACAATGAGATATCATCTCACACCTCATAGAATACTATTATAAAAAAAAAAGAAAACAATAAGTTCTGGAGAGGATGTGGAGAAGTAGGAAAGCTCCTTCACTGTTGGTGGTGTTATAAAATGGTGCAGTCTCTGTGGAAGACAGTTTGACAACTCCTCAAGAAGCTAAAAATAGAATTGCCATATGATCCAGCAATTCCTCTGCTAGAAATACATCCAGAAGAACTGAAAACTGACGTGAACAGACATTTGCACACAAATTTCAAAGTGGCATTGTTCACAATTGCCAAAAAATGGAAACAACCCGAGTGTCCAGCAACCAATGAATGGATAATCAAAATGTGGTATATACAAATGATAGGATACTATGCTGCAGTAAGAAGAAATGAAATTGGGACTCATATGATAACATGGATGAATCTTAAAGACTGTATGCTAAGTGAAATAAAGCAGACACAAAAGGACAAATATTGTATGGTCTTACTAATATGAACTAAATACAAATAAACACATGGATTTAAAACATAGGGTATAGGTTGATTAGTAGATAAGAGGAAGGCTGAAAAGGTGTACTGATGGTTAATGTATGTAGAAGGTTTAAATAATTTCACTGTAAAAGCAAAATTGACCATTCTACAGCAAAAGGCAAACATTGGGCAATGGTTAATACTATATGCTTTATACAATAAACTCAACTTTAACTCAAAGACACATGTTGTTTGAAATTGACAGGGTGGAAAAAATATTCCTTGCAAATAGTAATCAAAAGTAAGCTGGAATAGCTATACTAATAGATAAAATAAGCATGATGTTGAAAACTGTTAAAAGGGGCAAGTGGGTACACTATATATGAAGATATATGAAGTCAAGTCAACAAGAAGACATAATAGTTATAAATATATATGCACCGAAACAGCAAAAACAGACAGGAATGAAAGAAATATTGACTAGTTTGA
This sequence comes from Cabassous unicinctus, assembly GCA_029593785.1. Lineage (NCBI taxonomy): Eukaryota > Metazoa > Chordata > Mammalia > Cingulata > Chlamyphoridae > Cabassous > Cabassous unicinctus. The sequence goes on along the minus strand of JAQZBX010002013.1, from coordinate 66,849 downwards.
AACTGAAATAGATGGATCTAGAATCTAATAATAGACATTAATACAGAATATTTAATAATGGATAAAACATTTAAGTAGAAAATTGATAAGAAAATGGAAGACTGGAATGATACTACAAAAAATCTAGAGCAAAGAGATATATGTAGAATACTTCAACTAACCATATCAGAATTAACATTCTTCTCTAGTACATATGGTTTATTGAAATACCAAAGACTATAGTCGAGATAAATGAAATAGGGAATAAAACCCCATTGAGAAATTCAATGAATGCAAAGGTTATTACTTTGTAAAGATCGATAAGTTCAACATGATTTTAGCTAGCCTAACAAAGACAAAAAGAAAGAGGACAAAAATCACTAAAATCAGAAGTGAAAAGAGGGACATTAAACATCAACTGCACAGTAATAAAGTGGAGTATAATTAGATACTATGATTAATTGTGTTAAAAAAAATAGGCAAACTAGATGGAATGAATAAATTCCCAGAAACATATAAACTACATACACTGACTCAAGAAGAAATAGAAGATCTCTACTGATAGAGATCAAATCAGTAATCAAAATATCACAAACAAAAGATCACAAGTCCAGATAGTCACGGGTGAATTGCAACAACATTCCAAAAACAGCAATCCTCCACAAAATTGAGCCAAATGGAACACTTTTGTGGCAGTTTATTTTAGGAATCCCCAAAAAAGGAAAGAATTTGCTTTTAGACTAATCTACTCCTTTGGTTGGAATACTATTTGTTTGGATTAAATTAAGTTGTGGTCCCTTTGATTAGATTACTTGATAAGATCTCTTTAGTGCTACTGATTGGACTATGTTAGTGAGTTATGACTCAAGTTGAGTCTCCTGCCCATTGCTAGGTCTGGCATAAACAGAAATGCAGACAGACAGACACAGGAGAAGAAAGCTGCCATATTTAATCCTTACTTTTGGGAAAGGACTAGAGGATCACTGAAACATAAGGCCCCAAGACGCTGGAAACATGGAGTAGCTCAAAAGGAGACGAGATCTCCTATATACCTGATAACATACAGCTGAAATCAGAAAGAGGGTGAAGCATCCAAGACCTGTATATAAGGTCTGGAAAGAGACAAGCCCTGTGCCTGGTTGCCCTCTGCGGAGCTAAAATCTTGGCAGAGATTTGTGGCCATCTTCCTTCAAAATGTCACAGCTGACTGGGTAGAAAGCATCTCTGATGGTGCCTCAATTTGTACTTTCACAGCCAAGGAATTGTAAGTTTTGCCACAAATAAATCCTCCTTTAAAGCCAAACCATTTCTGGTACTTTGCATTGGCAGCCCTTTGCCATACTAAACAATTTCCTAACTTATTCTACTGAGTAGCATCACAGTAATACAAAAGCTAGATAAAGATACCACAATAATATGAATATTTATAAATGAATTCTCACAAAACTCTAATGAACAAACTTCAGGAGCATGTAAAAAGAATTATATACCATGATCAAGTGAGACTTATTCCACGTATTCAATGGTGGTTCAATATTAGAAAATCAAGTGATGTAATGCACCTCATTAATAAAATGAAGTTAAAAAGTCATAAAAAATAAAATTAAAACATAACCATCTAAATTGATTCAGGAAACAAAAAATATTTCGATAACTCCAACACCCTTCCTGTATAAACACTGAAAAGTCTTGGAATATTAGGAAATTAAATCAAAATGATAAAGGTCATATATGAAAATCCCACAGCTAACATCATATTCAAGGGCAAGACAAGGATGACCACTTTCACAAATATTATTCAACATTGAAATACGTTTTCTAGGCAGAGTAATTTGCCAAGAAAAAACAAATAAATAAAAGACATCCAAATTGGAAAGGAAATAGTAAAATTTTCCCTGATTGCAGATGGCATGATCCTATACAGAAAATTCTGAAAAATCCCCAACAACACTAAGATCTAATAACTAATTCTGCAAATGAAGGCAAAATAACAATACACAAAATCAGTAATGTTTCTAATATTAATAAAGTATTAGTTAGGGTTCTCAAGAGAAACAGAGCTTATAAGAGATATCTGTACATAGTATGAGATTTTATAAAATTGCCTCACACAACCATGCAGATACATAAGTCCAAAGATGTAGGGCAGGCTGCAAGCCACAATTCCGATGAAATTTCTTGATGAGTTCCCGTGGAGATGCTGGCTTTCAGTAGTAGAGGTGGGAATTCTATCATTCTGAATGCTGAAATCACTTCTCCTTTTAAGGCCTTCAACTAATTGGATGAGACATCAGTCATTGGTGATGGCAAACTCCTCAATTGAATGTAAATGTAATCAGCCATATATGCAAAAAACTGATGAATAAAGTCCATGAAATGCCCTCGTATTAAAATTACCCCAGTGGTTCCTTGACCAAGCACCATTAACTGGCCAAGTGGACAGAACAGCCTAACCATCACATTCCACACCTTGTCAACTTCACAGTCATATGCATCACCTTAAACCATACTTAATCTCTAAATAAAAACAATAACAGACATATTTTTCCTCCTAACAATACCCAACTACCCTGTGTACAAGCAGAAATGCATGAAATCTCCCCAGAAGAGGGTACAAGTCCTTGGGTAATATTCACTTTTAAACCTGGCATTTATGCCATATAATAAGAGGAAAGAACCAGGAAGAAAAAGATACTCACTTTATGTTTACGTCCAAAATACAACAAAACAAGGAAGAAATATCCATGATGATTACAGTCATTGTTTCATTAACTTGTCACATGATTAAAGTTCATATTTATCACTATCTTCTTCCACTACCCATTCTATGTTTCCTTTACCCTCAGCAATCACTTGGTTTTTTGCCTGGTGGGGAAACTGAAACCTTCATTCCTGAAGTTTCTGGGCGATTGTTATTTTTGACTGGATAGAGTTGTTGATTGACTTTAATAAAAGAGGTTGGTAGTAATAAGCAATGCCCTAGGGCATCTCCTGTGTTCCTGGAAAACTCTTCTTTTCCTCCATTGTGTAGGTAAAGTCTTATTGTCCCTTGATAGTCATGATCAGTCACCCCAGCCAGGACAATATTTCCTTTCTGTCCTATTGATTCAGAGTCATGAAGAGCCCAAAATGGTCAAGTGGCAGTCTTAACTTCCTGTCCAATATAATCATTCTTGTGCTCCCTGGTGCACGCACTCCTCCTTTTTGAATTAAGAACTTTAGATCAACAGAGCTTAAGATTCAGGGGCAGGAAGCAAAAATTTTCCTAGTAGATCACTAGGGGTAGCAGTGAGTGGTGCCACTACCATTCCCCCCAGCTCTTCTGATTCCTGGAAACAGGAGTCCTGGCTATGGGAGAAACAGCACCATAGAGTGGATGCTGATTTAAAGCATACACAGCCTCCTGGAAAACTTTGCCCCAACTCTGCAAGGTATTGCCACCTATTTGCCACCTTAATGGAGTCTTCAAAAGGCCATTCCATTGTTCTATCAATCCAGCTGCTTCAGGATGATGAGGAACAGAGTAAGATGTGAATTTCATGAGCATGTGCCCATTCCCATACATCATTTTCTGTGAAGTGGATTCCTTGATCAGAATTAATGCTGGGTGGAGTCCAATGCTTTTGGAAAAGGCTTTGGGTAAGTACATGGGACGTAGTTTTGAAAGAATCATTCCACACAGGGATGGCAAAATCATATACAGAGTATGTATATATTCCAATTTTTAAAAAAATGGCTGCCCCTTCCATGATGGAAATGGTCCAATATAATCAACCTGCTGTGAGGTAGCAGGTTGATCATCTTATGAAGTGGTGCTATATTGAAGGCTCTGTGGAGATCTCTGTTGCTAGCAGATTGGACACTCAGGAGTGGTTGTAGCTATGTTGGCCTTGGTGAGGGGAAGTTCATGTTTCTGAGTACATGCATTACCTCCGTCCCTACCACCATGGCCACTTTGTTCATGAGCACATTGGACAATGACAGGAGTGGCTTGGGAAAGAAACTGACTACTATCCATGGACCTGGTCATTTTATTCACTTGATTATTTTAATCTTCCTCTCCTGAAGTCACCTTCTGGTGAGCATTCATGTGGGACACAATGATTTTCTTACTTTATGCTCACTCAGAAAGGTCTACCCACATACTTTTTTGCCAGACCTCCTTTTCAACAATTTTCCCATCAAGTTTCTTCCAAGTCCCTGACCATCCAGCCAAACCATTGTCAACAGCCCATGAATCAGTGACAAATGCACATCCAGCCATTTCTCCTTCTATGCAAAATGAACAAACAAGTGGACTGCTCTAAGTTCTCCCCACTGGGAGGATTTCCAGTCACTGCTGTTCTTCAGGGCCATCCCAGAAATGGGATGCAATGATGCTGTTGTCTACTTTAAGGTGGCGCCTGCATATCATACAGAACCATCTGTAAACCAGGTTGGAGTTCTCACTTCCTCAATAAACTAATTGTAAGGAACTCCCCAGAGGCCATATCTGTGGTCTGGGAAAGAGAAGGTAATGTGGCAGAAGTGGTGTTCATTGGCACTTGGGCCACTTCTTCATGTAACTTACTTGTGCCTTCAGAACCCACTTGGGCCCTATCTCATATATACCACTTCCACTTCATGATACAGTACTGCTGTCCACACCCAACATTATGGTTTGTTGGGAGAGACAACACCCAGCTCACGAGAGGCAACTCAGGTCTCATGGTAAAATTGTGGCCCATAAATCTAGAGTAGTTGCTGCTTCTTGCTCATTAGGCCCAATCAAGATGATATCATCAATAAAATGGACCAGTGTGATGTATTGTTGAAGGGAGAGATGATCAAGATCCCTGCGGACAAGTTTATGACAAAGCACCAGAGAGTTGAAATACCCTCCATGTAGCACATTGAAGGTATATTGCTGGCCTTGCCAGCTTAAAGCAAACTATTTTTGGTGGTCCTTCACAATGGCAAGAGAGGAAAGAAAACATTTGCCAAATCAATAGCTGCATACCAGTTACCAAGGGATGTGTGATTTTCTCAAGCAATAATTCCACATCTAGAACAGCAGTTGCAAAGGAGTCACCACCTTGATAAGTTTACAATAATCCAGTGTCATCCTACAAGATCCATTTATTTTCTGCACAGGCCAAATAGGAATGTTGAATGAGGATGTAGCGGGAATCACCACCCATGCATCATTCAAATTCTTTATGGTGGCACTGATCTCTGCAATCCAATACTGTAACCCAGGAATACAGTATTGCTTTTTATTTACTGTTTTGCTAGGTAGGGACAGTTCTAGTGGCTTCCATTTGACTTTCCTTCCACAATTACCCATATTCCACTATTTGGGGAACCCTGTATTAGTCAGCCAAAGGGGTGCTAATGTGAAATACCAAAAATGGGTTGGTCTTTATAAAGGGTATTTATTTGGGGTAGAAGTCCACAGATACCAGGTCATAAAGCGTTAAGTTTCTTCTCTCACCAGAGTCCATTGCCACGTGCCACAGCTGCCGGCCTTTTCCAGGGTTCAGGCTTCTTGAGTTCCTCTCTTCCTGGGGCTCTGTTTCTCTCTGGGTTTAGCTCCTGTTTCCTCCACAAGATCAGCTGTGGATGATCAGGTGAATGGCTCGCTTCTCTTCTCCTGGGGCCTTCTTTCCAACACCAAAACTGCTTCTTAAACACCACTTCTCAAAACTGTTCTGTCAATGACTTTTATATTTGATTCCCCACCCACCTAGGGGTGGGGCTCAACACCGTAATCATAACCTAATCATGCCCAGATTAACAGATCAGCCTTCAAGCATAATCCAATTATATTTTTGGAATTCATAATTACATCAAATTGGCAAACAGCCACAAACCCCATGCCTCAAACCAGCTGTGTTTGTCAGGGTTCTCTAGGGAAACATAACTTGCAGGAGAGATCTGTTACGAGTATTAGATTTTATAAAATTGTCTCATGCAATCATGCGGATGTATAAGTCTAAATTCCATAGGGCAGGCTGCAAGCCAAGGACTCACATGAAGGGTTTTGATGAGTTACCCAGGAAATGCTGGCTGTGTGAAGTAGAGATGGGAATTCTCTCTCTCTCTGAATTCTGAAATCACTTTTCCTTTTACGAGCTTTTACTGATTGGATGAGATGTTAATCAATGGTAATAGCAATCTCCACAGTTGATTGTAGATGTAATCAGTGAGATATGCATTCAACTCATTGATTACTAAATTCCATGAAATGTCCTTGAATTAAAATTATCCAAGTGCTTGCTTAACCATACAATTAGCACCATTACTGCAGAGATGACTGACACATTAGGCTAACCATCACAAGTAATGAAAAATATTAAGAGGGATTCAGAAATAAAATTCCATATGTGAGTACAACTGTAAAAAATCAATCAACTAGGATTAAATTTAACCAATGCTGTAAAGGACTTATACACAAAAAAACTGCAAAACATTGCTGAAAGTACTTACAAAAGACATAAGAAAATGCAAGAATATTCCCTGTTCATGGATTTGAAGACTAAATACTGTTAAGGTATCAATTCTACACAAAACAATTTATAGATTCAATGTAATCAAAATTAAAATCCCGACATATAGCTTAGCAGCAATTGAAAAGCAAATCAACAAATTTGCATAGGCCCAAATAGCCAACACATCTTGAAAAAGAGGAAGGATGTTAGAGCACTAACACTACTTAATTTAAAATTTATTACTAGTCTACAATAATCAAAATATCATTACACTGGTACAAGGGCAAACATACAAATAATGGAATTAAATTGCGAGTTCAGAAATAGAACTTCATGCCATGGGAGCCCAAAGCCTGGGCTTCCCCTAGTTAACCGAAATCCAGCCCAAAGCATGTAGCCACCTGCATGATCCACACTTTAGTAAAAAAGTAAAAAACCTCCCTGTAGAAAAAGAATGTACAGTTAATAACACATGATACAGTAAACTCTAATCTGCTTAAGTCTATATACTCCTTTCCTGTAATAGCATCACCAGACAACCCGATTGTGTACTTCATGCAACTCTAGCAGAAACTCTCTTCTCATACCTAATGGAATGTCTTTGTTTTTGAGAACCCTTATATTGCCCTTCCTTTTCTCACCTCTTTGTGTAGCACTACCTTCATTCTCTGGACTGCCACCACCAGAGAGACTCTCTCATGACCGTAAATCCCAATAAATCTTATGTTTGTTTCACTGCCAAATGTGTTTTAGATCTTGCAGCCTCCCTGACTTGTTCCCTTTAGGAGCTGGGTTGGAACAATTGGTGAGCCATCAGCCAGGAGAATGAAGGGCCAGTGGCATTGATGGCATTGATGGGCAAGAGCTCCAGGAAGGGAGAATCTAGGGGGAAATCCCAGATTGGCCTATAACAACCATGTAGGGAGGGATGGCTGATCTCCTGGATAAGTGGGGACCACCAAGAGAATATGGGGACTCCCTGAAGATGTTGGTGGGTATATTGGCTGTGCTACAGCAGGTAGCAGAGCAAATGCATGTAAATAAGAAAACAGGAGACCATCAGATAGCTCAATCCTAGTATGGCCCTTGCTAGGAGCACTGCAGGTGGCTCCTGAGGCAGAACAAGTTGTGAAATCCTCTGTGCACCACTAAAAGGAAATATTAAACTAGAAAGAGATATGTGCCTAGCATAGATGGAGATGAAAGATTCTTTAGCTGATCGCCTAAATCAAGTTGATGATCAATTAGAAACCTTAGTATGAAGATATGCTCATGCTAGAGGCTGGAGGTTGCCTCAGGTCCTGGACTCCTCCTCAGATGAGGAAAAAGAGGAGGAATGAGAGGTGGAAAAAGATGAGGACTCCCCAAGAGTGCGTCCCATAATAAAACAGAATTGGAATCCATTACAGGACCAGTCCCTTGGGGCCCAGCCGTTCCAACCCTCAGAGCAAAATTTGCATGTGACTATGAGAGACTATGCTGCTGCAAATTTAGGTGTTTTAGGGCAGAAGTACAGGAAAAAATCTACAGAGTCCCTGCTTAACTGGGTTCTAAGGTTATGGGACATTTAGAGAATGAGTTGTACTATCTGTGGTGGAGATGAGCAAATCAGTCTCCATTATCAGTCATCCTTCTCTGTGCTAGTATCTATATACCAACTCAAATGAGGCAAAAAATGCATCACTGTGAGTTTGGTTATTTGTTGGATGCAAAACTGCCTGGCCTAATGAGGGAGATATGCCCCACAACATCCCCCATTGATAATCTGTGGAAGAGTTACAGGAAATCTTGTGGGTATTGGGCATGAAGTATGCTATTTATGCTGCCAAATTTGTGGGGCCTGATGCCTAAGCTTTTACAGCAGGGATGAAAGATACTTTGCTACATACCATCCCAACTATTATTATGGACCTTGTGTATATATTCCTAATCACTTCCATAATATTTCATATGCTTTAAATCATATGCAAGGGCACATACAACACATTGATGAATAAGCCATCGACCACCTATCTGACTAGTTTAATTCCTTCCTCGCCCTAGTGACATGTCTTCATATGTCTACCAGCTTTTGTTGGAGAACATCTATTATTCTGTTGTGTGTTATACTGTTGCTGTGGAATGTGGATGCAATGTGTGTCCTATGGCAAATGCCAGCTGCTGTGTGGGGGTGGACAGTGGGAACTGAAGGCCTAGGAATCTCCTCCTTAAATGAAACACAGCCCAAAGCACATAGCCACCTGCATGGCCTGGAAACTAATTAAAACAATGCCTATGGCCTATTGCTTTTTTAAAGAAATGGAAAGTCATTCCTTAAATATACATGGAATTTCAATTGTTCTTAAATAGTAAAATCATATTGAAAAAGAAGAATCAAATTTCACAAATGCTGTCAGGTAGCTATGATGAATACCACTCAACGCATGGGCTTAAACAACAAAAACATATTGGCTCATAGTTTCAGAGTCTGGAAGTTCCAAATCAAGGCATTGGGAAGGCAATGCTGCCTCCCCAAGTCTAAAGCACTCTGGTTGAGGCTTATATACAATTGTTGGGGTCCCTTGCTTTACATCTCTGCCTTCTGTCACATAGTACTCTCTCTCTACTTGTGTCTGTTTTCTGGTTTTCATTGGCCTCTACCTTCCGGCTTCTTCCTGTTATTTTCTCCAAATTTCTTCAGCAAGCTCTTGTACTATGATTTGAGGCCTAAGCTGATTCAGTAGGGCCATGCCTCAACTAAGTATAATGTCTCATAAAAATCCAATTTACATGATTTAAGACCCACAGAGATTCAAATATGGTTCAAAAATATGTCTGTCATGGAGGTTCACAAGTAAGCCTACTATATTCCTGATTTCAAGAACCACTACACAGTTATAGTAACCAAAACATTTAAGCAATGGCATAAACATAGAACAATGGAATAAAATAAAGCATTCAGAAATAATCCCATCCCTTAGTCAACTGATTTTTTTATCCCTCCTTCATTTCATTATTTTATAAAAATAAATTTTTGTTACAGAAATTGTGAACTCACAAAACAATCATGCAGATGTGTGGAATTCCCATATAAAACCCCTTCACCAACATACCCCACTATTGTGGAACATTTGCCACAGATTTTGAGATAATAGCATCAGACTATTAGCACTAACTATGGCCCATAGTGTACATTTGGCATATTTTTCCATACTCCCAATGATTAACACAGTATGTCTTTGGCATTGATACAAGAATATTATAGTTTTGCTGTAAACTCTAGTCCATAGGTTACACTAATTGTATTTGGGTCATGCTTCTCCATATTCTCACCATCCTGATATAGTAATGTACATCCATTCTAAGTCACAGAAGGAAATTCTTGCATTTGTTTATTTACCACAATTCTCATCCACCTCTGTGTTCACTGTAATATTCAGTCCCTAGATTATTTTCTAGCTTCTCTCAATTGACATTTACATCCCTAAACTACCCCCTTTTCAGCCACGATCCCATTTATAAACCAGTTCTGCTCACTATAATGTGTTACTATCCACTGTATCCATTCTCATACTTTTACAGTAAAGTTAATTAAAACTTCTGCATACACTAATCATCAGTAGTCCTTCTCAGTCCTCTTCTTATAACCTATACTCTAGGATTTAACTCCATTCATTTATTCATTGTATTTAGTTCATATTAGTGAACTAATTAGTTCATCTGGCTTATTTCATTAAGCATAATGTCTTTGAGATTCATCCATGTTATTAAACGTGTCCAGTTTCATTTCTTGCTGCAGCATAGTATTCCATCATTAGTATATACTATATTTTGTTTATCCATTCATTGATTTAATGGGCACTTGCGTTGTTTCCATCTTTTGGCAATTGTGAATAACACGTTATAACATGGGTGTGGAAATGTTTTTGTCACAGTTTTCAGTTGTTCTGGATATATTCGTGGAAGAAAAATTTCTGGATCATAGGGCAGTTCTATATTTAACTTCCTGAGGAACTGCCATACTGTATTCCTCAGAGGTTGCAGCATTTTACAATCCCCCCAAAAGTGAAGCACTTTTTGTTTTCCACTGTTGTTTTTTTTTTTAAGTAATGGTCATTCTATGTGGTGTGAGATGATATTTCATTGTTGTTTTGATTTGTATTTCCTGAATACTTAATGATATTGAAATTTTTTTCATGTGCTGTTTGGCCATTTGTATTGCCTCTTTGGAAAAATGTCAATTTAATTCTTTTGCCCATTTTTTCAATTGGATTGCTTGCTCTTTTATTGTTGAGTTGTACTATCTCTTTACATAGAATGGAAATTAAATGCTTATTGGATATGTGTTTTCCAAATATTTTTTCCCACTGATCTGGGCTGCTTTTCACCTTCTTGATGAATTCTTTTGAATTACAGAAGTGTTTCAGTTTAAAGAGGTCCCATTTATCCATGTTTTCTTTCATTGCTTCTGATTTAGTATAAGGTTAAAGAATCTATCACCTATCACCATGTTTTGAAGATGTTTTCCTACATTTTCTCCTAGGAGTTTTATGGTTCTATCTTTTTTATTTAGGCTTTGATCCATTTTGAGCTAATTTTTTGTAAGGTGTGAGATAGTAGTCCTCTTTCTTTCTTTTGGTTATAGATATCCAGTTCTCCATGCACCATTTGTTGACGAGACTATTCTGCTGCATCTGGGTGAGTTTGAGAGCTTTGTCAAAAATTGTTTGACCGTGGATGTGAAAGTCTGTTTCTGAACCATCAGTTTGGTTCCATTTGTCTATGTGTCATTCTTTATGCAAATACCATGCTGTTTTTACCACTTTAGCTATGTAATATGATTTAAAGACCAGAAGCAAGAATCCTCCAATCTCACTATTCCTTTGTAAGATGTTTCTGGCTACTTGACTTCCCTTACCCTTCCAAATAAATTTGATAATTGTGTTTTCCATTTGTTTAAAAAATGTTGGTGGGAATTTTATCAGGATTGCATTGAATCTATATATCCATACGGGTAGAAATGACACATAAAAAATATTTAGGCTTCCAATCCATGAGCATGGAATGTTCTTCCAATTATTTAGGTCTTTTTTAATTTCTTTTAGCAATGCATTGTAATCTTCTGAATATAATACTTTACATCCTTGATTAAGTTTTTCCAAAATATTTGATTCTTTTAATCTCTATTGTAAATGGAATTTTTTCCCTGACTTTCTCTTCAGATTATGCATTGCTATTGTATAAAACACCACTGATTTTAGCATATGGATCTTGTATACTGCCACTCTAATGAAATAGTTTGTTACCTCTAGCCCCTTTGTTATAAATTTTTTGGGGAATATCTACGTATAGGATCATATCATCTGTGAATAGTACATGTTTTACTTCTTCCTTTCCAAATTCAATGGTTTTATTTTATTTTCCTTGCCTGATTGCTCTTGTTAGAATCTCTAGCACTACACTCAGCAACCGTGTTGACAGTGGGCATTCTTATCTTTTCCTGATATCAATGTGAATGCTTTCAGTATTTCACCATTGAGCACAATGTTAGCTGTGGATTTTTCTTTTGTGGCTTTTATGATGGTAAGAAAGTTTCCTTCATTTCCTATCTTTTATAGTATTTTTATCAAGAAAAGATGCTGTATTTTGTCAAATACCTTTTCTGCTTCAATCAATAAGACCATGTTAATTTTCCTTTTTGATTTATTAGTGTGGTGTATTACACTGATTGATTTTCTTATGTTGAACCACCCTTGCATGCCTGGTATAAAACTTACTTGATTATGATGGATACATCTTTTCATGGGTTGTTGGATTCAATTAGCATGTATTTTCTTAAGGATTTTTGCATCTGTATTCGTTAGGGTAATGGGTCTATAATTTTCGTTTTTCATAATATCTTTATCTAGCTTTGGTATTAGGGTAATATTGGCTTCATCAAATGGGTTTGATAGTACTTATTCTTGTTCAATTTTTTGAAAGAACTTGAATAAGATCGGTATTAAGTCTTCTTTAAATGCTTGGTAGAACTTACCTGTGAAACCATCCGGTCCTGCAATTTTCATTTTGTTTCAATCTCTTGACTTGTGCATGGTTTCTTGAGGTCTTCTTTTTCTTTTAGCATCAGTGTAGGTTGTTCTTACATTCCTAGGAATTTTTCCATTTCATATACATTGTCTAGTTTGTTAGCTTACAGGTGTTCAGAGTATCCTCTTATGATCTGTTTTATTTCTGTGGTGTCAGTAATAATGTCCCCATTGTCGTTTTTTATTTTATTTATTTGCATCTTCATTCTTTTTTTCTTTGTCAGTCCAGCTAAGGATTCATCAATTTGTTAATCTTCTCAATGAACCAACTTGTAGTTTTTATAATCTCTCTACTTTTTTTTTTCTCCTCAATTTCATTTATTTGTGATCTGATAGTTGTTATTTCATTCCCTATAATTGATTTGGGATTATTTTGCTGTTCTTTGATTTTAGCTCTTTCTTCTTTTCAATTTAGTCATTTCCCACAATTTCCCACTCAGCTTTGCCTTTGCTGCAGTCCATAGGTTCGATATTTTGTGTTCTCACTTTCATTCATCTTGATATATTTCTTGATTTATCTAACAAGTTTTTTCTTTTGACTCCCTGATTATTTAACAGAGAGTTGTTTAATCTCCATATATTTGTGAATTTTTCCTTTTTACACCTATTGTTGATTTCCAACATTATTGTGTTTTGATCAGATAAAATGCTTTGTATAATTTAGGTCTTGTTGAATTTATTGAGATCAGCTTTGTGACCCAACATTTCATCTGTGCTGAGCAAAAATCCATGAACACTCAAAAAATGTATATCCTGCTCTTTTGGGATGCAATGTTTTCTATATGTCTATTAAATGTAGTCCATTAATCATATTATTAAAGCTCTCTCTTTCTTTACTGATTCTCTGTCGAGATGTTCTATCCAATGCTGAGAGCAGTGTACTGAAAACTCCAAGTATTATTGTTAAGACATTATTCTCCCTTCATTTTTCCTCATTTAGCATGGGGCATCCTGAAAGGTGCATATACATTTATGATTATTTTTCCTTGTGAATTGCCCTTTGTATTAATATATAATATTCTTCCTTTTCTATAAAAACAGTTTTTCTTTTTTACATCTATCTCATTTTATATAAGTATAGATACTCCAGTTTTTTTTTATTTTTTTTTATTTTGGGTTCCTGCATTTTTGGGATGTCTTGTTCCAATCTTTCACTTTGAATCTATTGAAATCCTTGGGTCTAAAATGAGTCTCTGGTAGACAGCATATAGATGGCTCTATTTTTTTATTTATTCCATGGGCTGTGTCTTTTGACAGTTGATTTTAATCCATTAACATTCAATATTATTACTCTAAAAGCTGTTCTTATTTCACCCATTTTGAATTTTGGGTTTTATCTGTCATATTTTATTTTCACCACTCTTTTTTCATTTTTAGATACTTTTACTGATATAGTCTTCATTTTTACACTCTCTTCCAAGTCTCTCTCTCCAGTCTTTTCTTTTAGGCTGTAGCACTCCCTTTAGTATTTCCTGAGAAGCTCATCTCTTGGTTACAAGCTCTGTCAGTTTCTAAGTATCTGTTAATATTCTAAACGCACCAACATTATTGGAAGACTATCTTGCCAGATATAATATTCTTGGCTGGCAGTTTTTTCTTGCAATATCTTAAATATCTCATATCACTGCTTTCTTGCCTCTGTGCCTTCTGATGAGAAATCAGCACTTAATCTTATGGGTTACCTCTTGTTTGTTATGCAATGCTTTCTCTTGCTGTTCTCAGAATTCTCTCTTTGTCTTTTGCATTTGACATCCTGATTAAGAAGTGTCTCAGAATTGGTCTATTCAGATATTCAGATGGGAGTACATTGTGTTTCTTGGATATGAATATCTATGTCCTTCAACAGGGCTGGAGATTTTCTACCATTATTTCCCTTCTCTTATCCTTCTTGGATACCCATGACATGTATGCTTGCACATATTGCTGTTACTTCATTCCTTGAAACCCTATTCAATTTTTTCCATTCTTTTCTTCATCAATTCATTTATAGATTGGCTTTTGGAGGCCATGTCTTAAAGCTAACCAATCCTTTCTTCTGCCTCCTTAAGTTTGCTGTTATATCCAGAGCATTTTTTTAATTCATTTATTGTGCAGGCCAAAAGCACACTCAATTGCCTTGAGAGGCTGAGGGAGTATTGTTCCTTGGGCCTTAGCTTGATAAATGGCAAGGCATTTTGCTGTGTCTCCTGGTCTCTACCTTCTCTTATAATTTCTATTGAGTCAATTTCAGGCTGCTTTTTTCGTGTATTTTTTTTCTATGCCTGAATATCTTTTTCTTATATAGCACCCAATAATAGCTTAAGACCCAATCTGATTGAGGTTGGTCACACCTTAACTCTCTTTGCCTTATCAAAAGGTACTAATTAAAATTACTTCACATCCATAGGATTAGATTAACATTAAGACCATGTTTTTCTGGGTTACCATCACAGCACATATCTGATAAAGTTTTAATATCAAGAATATATAAAGAACTGCTACAATTCAACAATAAAAATATCAGTAATCCAATTAAACATGGACAAATGACATGAAAAGATGTTCTTTCAAACATATACAAATGCACAAGAAAAAAAATCACTGTTCAAAAAGGAAATGCAAATAAAATCCACAACGAGTTACCACTTCATACCCACAAAGTTTACTATCATTAAAAAACTGAAATTATCAAATGTGGGTAAAGATGTGGACAATTTGGAACTCTTATACATTCCTGGTATGATTTTAAAATGGTGCAGATACTGTTGAAAACAGTTTAGCAGTACTTAGAAATTTGAATGAACATAGAATTTCCAAATGATCCAGCTATCTCACTTTTTGGTATTTTTCCAAAATAATTTATAGGTGAGATTCGAATAGATTTATGTACAATAATCATCATAGTAGAATTTTTCATAAAAACCAATATTTAGAAGGAACTCAAGTGTCCATCAAGAAATAATGATAAAATGTGGAATACACATACACTGAGATATTATTCAGCCATGAAAGAGAATGAAGTTTTGATACATGTCACTTCATGGATTAACCTTGCAGACATCATGTCACAAATAGATGATAAATTGTGTGATCGCATTTACATGATATACCTTGAACAGGTAAATTCATAGAGGCATAGAGTAGATTACAAGTTATTAGGGACCATAGTGGAGTGGAATACGGAGTTATAGCTTCCTGGGTGCATAATTGATGTTGAGGTAATGAAAATTTTTGGGTTGTAGGTGAGGGTGATTGTGGTAGAATTCTGTGAATTAATTAACATAACTGAATTGTACAATTGAAAGATGATAAAATAGGAAATATTGAGTTTAATATGTTACTAAAATTAGAAGTTTTAAAAATTACATATATTAAATACAATAAAACTTTGTTTTCTGTGTAGCATATTCTAATCTATTTGCTTAAGCATAGAAATAGGTATGCTGGAACAGTTCACCTTTGTATAGTCAGCTTTTTAACAATACCCAGGAAAGGTAAACATATTAAATATAATTTTTGCCTAACTGAGAATGAAATAGAATGGAATGATGAACTAATTAAATCTCCTTACCAAAAATGCAGGTAGTACTTTATTCATATTTTAAAATTATTTTAACTTTCATACAGAAATGGTGACAAAATACATATTATTTTTTTTAATGTTCACTGATTTAAGACAGAACACAACTTTTACTTCTTCATTTTGATAGTTCTAATATTTAATGTGGGCTTGGGAACTTTCAGCCTCCTAAATAGTGTGAAGTAAATTAATGAAGTAAATGACAAGTTGTGTAAAGCCAAAAAGATGTTATAGAAAATACCTACTTACAGCTCCTCAGTACAATGAATTTAAGTGTTTGAGGCTCTTTTATTGTGGTACAAATATTCAAATGAAAACCATTTTCTGCTTCTACTGTGATTTCCCCTAAATCATATCTTTCGAGTGGTCAAAGACATGGTGTGTACCACATACTTTACAATCTCAAAACAATACATTCATTTCCTTCTCAGCTCTGATAATTTCTTTATCTGTTTAATATTCCTTAAACATTGTAAAGACTTTGTCTTTAAACTGCTGTTTTTATACTAAAATTTGATAATTTCTATTAAAACTCAAACTCTAATTTAAAGTTTATGATTAATTTTCCTGTAAATATTATATACTTCTAAGATGTGAATATGCTATTTAAGAAAGTTATCTTGGGAAAGTAGACAATACTCTGACTTATATTCTTTATTATTGGATTTAATGTAACCTATGAATGACAAAATTTCACTTGTTGAAATGTTTGAAAGACCCTATTCACATACACACTGGTATAATAAATAAACATAATATAATTATCACCTACCTTTAGCCAAGTTTTATCATATATACTTTATTTATTAAAATAAATGTAGTATAAAAAATACGTTATGTTTCTACTTAATTTAACCTCTCCTTTTCCACCTATAAGCAAACATTACCAAATTCATGAACTTTTTGTGTTTTCCAAAACTTTCTTTGCTGCATTTACTGCTATGTAAGTGGATACATAAATTAGGTAAGTAGATAGATAAATGATAGATTTTTCTACTAGTTTTGTAGTTTTATCATTTGTTTTATTTAATTAATAAAATTTGTGTCATTTTGTGGTTCATTTTTTTTCCACTCAGAAGTAAATTTTTGAGACATACTTCAATCTCTTGCTCTCTCTCTCTTTTTAAAATTATACTCAGCTTCACCTTTTATTTAATGGAATTTGATCATTTGTTAAATTCAAAGCATTGAGAAGGAGAACATGGTTCTGGTAAAAACTCTGAATAACCCTTTCCCCACTCCCCCATGACCACTAACAATAACTAGCTCATCATTCCAGATGTAAGACATTTCATTTATCACAACAAAAGATGCTTAACAACATTGTTAACTTTAAAAATTCTGCAGGAAAGGCCTTTATTGACAAATTATAACTTTTACTATAACTGGTGTAGTTTACAATTGATTAGTGTGCACAAAAAGATGTTAGAAAAAGAGAATTTAAAGTGCACTTTATGTTTTTGTATTTAATTTTCTTTTGTTTTGTAATCTGAGCTCAAACCAGTTATCCTTTACTATGGAATGCAAAGAAGAGACACTAGAGGCAACTCCACAGCTATTAAAAACAAGATGTTAGAAACTGCTTCTTCCAAGAGAATGCACATATTTTGAACTTACAATCATACTTAACATGTAACCTTGAAAGTCAGGAAAGCAACTATAAAATTTCTATTTCCATTGGACTTTTTTGGGTTTTGCTGAACAAAACTCAAAAAGATATTTATTGAGAAGGTACACAATGCTTGAATTGAAAGTTTGTGTGACAATTTTTATTTCTTTCAAATTCCTTTTTAAAATAATTAGCAGTATATTGTCCTTTAACAGCTTAATAGTTACTCATTTAATTGCTTTTGTAAATCTAAATTCTTGACAATCCATATGTCTTTTTATTCCTTCGAAAATCTCTGATGAACATTAAGGAGTATTCTGAAAAAAAAAAAGGAAATGAATTTCCATTCAAGGTATTACACTTAAAATATTTTTGTTTGTAGATTTATTGAAATAAATTCCCCCTTCGTGTGTGTTCATCATCATTGCATTGAAAATTAAAGCCAACTTTTGAACCACAGATGTTCCTAGTGGTTTTGACTAAAGGTCATTGACAAATACTTGCTTAAAAGATCTAGTAGAGGGAGTAAACAGCATGGATGTATACATGAGAAATTTCAACAGAGAGAAGACAGTATAAGTCAGGGTCCAATGAAGTGCTAGAAATATACATTTTAAAAGCACCTAAACACAATATCAGAAACAAGGTATTCCTTCAACGGATTCATCAGTAGAGTCAGTACATCTGAGGAAAGAATAAGTAAATATGAAGATATGCTAATAGGCAATAATCAAACTGAAAGAATGTTTAAAAAAGAAAATAACTAGAATGGGAAAACAATTATCCAAAAAATGTAAAGATATACTTAAAGTAACAAAAGATAACTCATTCAATACCCACTGAAAACACATTTCCAAAATTAGAACCAAATTTTCTTTATCAGAATATTAACACACACAGACTCACACACTCACACACAGAAATAGTTTTTTTGCCAGCCAACTTGTGTTTTAAAAAATTTCCAGGCCACACCATGAAAATAGAAGGACACTAAACATAGACAAAACTGACATTGAAAGTGAAAAAAAAAAGGTAAATGTCAAATTTTTATTTTGGGGAGGGAAGAATCTTTATAGAATTTCCCAAAGCATTTTTTTTTAATTTATTTTTTAAAAGATACTTAGATTACATACATGTTACACAAAAAATACACAAAAAAACTCCCCAACCTCCCACACCTTCCCACATAAATATCCTTCATTAGTGTGACACATTTGTTACAATTGATAAATGCATTCTGGGGACAGTTTGATGATCATCAGGAAACTAACTATAGAATTGCCATAAGTCCAGCAATCCCACTCCTGGGTATATACCTAGAAGAATTGAAAGCAAAGACATGAAGAGATATATGCACACCAATGTTGATGGTGGCTTTATTCACTATTGCCAAAAGTTGGAATCATCCCAAATGCCCATCAACAGATAAATAGATAAACAAAATGTGGTACATACGTACATTGGAATATTACTCAGCTGTAAGAAAGAATAAAGTGCTAACACATGGGATAACACTGATGAATCTTGAAGACCTTATGTTGAGTGAAGCAAGCCAGGCATTGAAGGATGGACAATATATGATCTCACTGATATGAATTAAGTAAATTGAGCAGACTCAGAGAGCTATTGTCTATAAGATAGGTTTACAAGAAATAGAAAGGAGAA
Organism: Cabassous unicinctus; assembly: GCA_029593785.1. Classification (NCBI taxonomy): domain Eukaryota; kingdom Metazoa; phylum Chordata; class Mammalia; order Cingulata; family Chlamyphoridae; genus Cabassous; species Cabassous unicinctus. Next base: position 47,502 of record JAQZBX010002013.1, on the reverse strand, counting down.
GGTGGCTATGAGCCAATGCTCATACAGACATAATCTATAAGGTGAAAGTGTGTAGTTGCACATTGAAGGGATATGACAGGAGGGTAGTGACATTGTTGGGTTCATTGGTGCAGGTTTGACAAGTAGGTAGATTGGGGAGGGTGGGTTGGAAGGTTCAGGGAACTGGGGGGAAGGTTGGGAGAGGGACCAGATATGTGGGTATGTGGTTGAAAGTACAAAGTTGGGATGGCATTTATGGAAATATGACAAGGAATTGTGCCTGGTTTAGGGTGTTGGATGTAAGGACACTTGGGACACGGCGCACCTAGAGCAGGCTTCTAAGGAGTGTGTGAGTGATCATTTTGTCATCATGTGTTGTATCAGTGGGTGGAGACTGATATAATGAGCAGGAAGGAGTTGGACTCCCATCCTGAGGAGGACCGATTTGTTCACACACAGAAGGGCAGGAGTCTCTTCAGAGCATGGGTGGTTCCTAACAGGGGAGGACAAACCAGTTTGTTAAGACCTCAGTGCTCAGTGTTGTTGCAAGTTACTATGAATCTTGTCATCAAAGGAATGAAACCAGGAGGTCGCCATGGGCCCCGGGGGGAGGTGGAGTGAGGAATAGAATAGATCAACTATTTGGTTTTTAAAATTTTAATTGTATTAAAATAACTGCCTAAAGCAAAACTACATTGATTAATTACTGGGATTAAACCATATAGAAATGTACAACTTACGACAAAAATAACAAAATAGGAAAGGTAAATAGAATCTCTATTACTTTACAGTTCTAGTGTTATAAGTTATGTAGTATATTATTTTAGTAGACTGTGATAAATTAAATAAACATAAACAAATCCCTACGGCAACCACTAAAAAGAGAGAAAGCAAAAATTACAATCATAAGTGACTAAGGTAAGGAAATCACAATAGTCACCCACAAATATTAAAAGGATGTAACAAATGTTATAAAAATCTTTTATTTACAATTCCATATGATTTTAACATATGAAGAAATGGATAATCTTTTTAGTCTTATATCTCTTAAAGAAGTTGAATTTTTCCTCAAAAACCTTCCAAATATACGAATGTTCTCATAGTCCTGAATTTGTGATAATCAAGGTAAGCTCAACATTCGCTACTAGTTTTTCTCCCTAAGTCTGGTTTTTAAAATGCTGGTGATAAAGTAAGCCTGATTTATTATATGACCATCCTGTATGGAAAAAGACTGTAACTTTAGGTATCTTTGGTCAAACTTAAGAGATATAGTAGGGGGACAGATGTGGCTCAGGTGGTTGGGAGTCCATCTCCCATATGAAGGGACATGGGTTCAACCCCCAGGAAGTCCCAGTAAAAATTAAGAAAAGAAAAATATAGAAGGCATATGGGTTACCAGACTCCCTGAGTGGGTGCGCTGCCAGGCCCTGCAAGCCATGCAGCAAGATGATGACGTAACAGGAGAGTGACACAAGGGAAAGCCCAGAGGAGATGCACTGAAAAACCAGGAACTAAGGTGGTGCAGGCAGGAGGACAACTATCTCCCACATCAGAGGTTCCGAAGATCAAATCCCAGTGAAGAACGGAGGAGAAGGATGAGAAGAGAGGGCAGGAACTGGACACAGGGTGTTGCTCAGCGAATGGACACAGAAACAGCAAAAACAGGGGGTGGGGGGTGTTGGGAAGTAAAAATGGATAAAAGTAAATAAATAAATAAATAAATAAATCCTTAAAAAAATTGTATAGGGGAGGAATATTTGGATTATAGTTAGTAGTAATACTTTGACGATGACGATGATATTTCATGATTTGTTAACATATGTTTCACAACAATGCAGGATGTTTGTGGGGGAGTGATGTGTGGGAGTCCTGTATGATATTATGCATGTTTGTTTTGTAAGATCACGATGTTTACTGAACACTAATAGTTTATGTATGTTCATGTATGAACGATATACTTCAATAAATGTGTTGGTTTTTTTTAATTAAACCTTCCAAATGACAAAAAATCTTAACATGTTTTTAAATGTAAAAATCTCACCTTTCCTTCACACTGGAATGTGGATATAGGGCTATGTGAAACCTCTACAACCCTGCAGAAGTGGACAACATCTTGGGAGATAACAGAGAGGCCACAAAAGAGAAATCTGTGTCCCAGGATTACATCAAGGGAAAATGTCATCCACAAAGCCAAGACAGCTAAAGTCTGCAGGGTCACACACAAGGACTATACTTTTTCTTTTATTTGAGCACTCTGTTTCTGAAACAATTTCTTACAACAAACAGCCTTCTATTTGACTACCACGGTGCTTTTCTGAGTCCAATCACATCACCTAAAATTTCTCTTTTCTTTACAGAGTGCTTTCTTTTAAAAATTGGTCTATACATGTATATTTGAGAACATTTAGTAGCTGTCTCCAAAAGTACACTGTCTTCTATTAGCAGCTCTAATGAAGTCTGCCAGCAATTTTAAGGGTTTTTTTTTTTTTTTGAATAATGGAAATGTTTTGGTACATTTCATATACAAGATTTGTCTAGAACACCATGAACAAAACTCTCAAAAATGATTAGGATAATTCTATGTTATTTAATAATTCAAAGTATTTTCCAGATTTTCTTCAATGTTCTCATACACTTTTACTATAATATAATTCTATCACTATATTTTACTTTGTTCTAAGATCAAATATTGTAGTGCTGTTTTTCCACCTTTAGCATTTGGTTTTTTATTAATAAGATTAACCAAAAATTTTTGTAAAACATCAGCAAAAATTCTCATAACAAAAGCTATTGTGTATTAAAAACTTAGTAGGATAGTAAGCACTCTGATGGTCATGGTCAAATTTTTTTAGTATTACATTAAATTCTTTCCAGTTTTCATATGACAGCATCTTCAAAATAACTCTATGTATGTAGAATCATTTGCCTACTTCAGTTGAAGAAATTAGATTTCAACTTTCAATGACTTACTAAGAAATATACAGCTAAACAGCAGACAGGTCTGGAAACTAAACCCTGGATTTTCTACTCCAAAGAAATTACACTTTAAGACTATGCTGAATTTCTTCCCTACAAAATAAATTGTAAAACTTTCTGCAAGAGCTCTTCATAATAATATTCTTTGAAATTGAAATATGCAAGGGAATTTTTATAATATAATTTGAAGATTAACAACATGGTTTCTCTATTTCACATTAGTCCAGAAAATCACATACATTGAAAGCACAGGATTAAAACATTTTAATGGATTCAAATTACTATGAAAACTTCTGAAAACATATTCTTGGATATGTTCCAGAGAATGCATGGTCTAATAGAGAAAGGTTCAACATAAATGCAAACTAATTAAAGGATGCTAGTGTATATGGAAAGAAATCAAGTAAATAAACAAAAAGAAAAGAAAGAAAAGATGCACTTAAATATTCAGCATTACTGTCACTTCTATTTCTTGGAAACCTTTTTCTTCTGCATGATTCTAATGAGAGCATTTATCACCCTTTTGTTCCTAAGACTGTAAATGAGTGAATTCAGCATGGGGATCACCATAGTATAAAAGACAGGCCACCTGGTCCTTTCCCAAGGAGTAGGACTTCTTTGATTTTAAATTAGTAAAACATGTGTGCCATAATAGATTGTGACTGCTAAGAGGTGGGATGCACAAGTAGAGAAGGCTTTGCATTTACCTGAAGAGGAATTAATTTTCAGGATAGTAGACAACATAAATATGTAAGACACAGAGATTGTGCTAAGAGTCACCATTACATCTAAACTATCACAAATCAACATCATGATTTCAGTATCACGAGTGAAAGTGCAGGACAGGGTTAAAATCGGAGTTATGTCATAGTAAAAATGATAGATTATATTGGAGTCACATAAATGCAAACTGTTCATGAAAAGAAGGTTGACAAAAGTTTCAATAAAACTAATCACGTAGGACCCAGTGATGAGGGCATGGCAGAGTCTCCTGGACATAACAATTAGGTAGTATAGAAGGTTGCATATAGCAACAAAGCAGTCATAGGCCATTGACAAGAGAAGGGAAAATTCAGTAACAGAGAAGAGGGAAAAAAAAAAAAAAACAGCTGTGTGAAGCATCCTATGAATGAAATATTCTTTTTGGAAGCCAGTAAGTTCTCTAATGTTTTAGGTTTGATGACGGTTGAGTAACTGAGGTCAAGGAATGACAGGTGACTGAGGAAAAAGTACATGGGGGTGCAAAGCTGGAGATCCATGTGAATTATCAGTATCATTCCTGCATTTCCCAGCAGAGTAATCAGGTATATCAGGAGAAATAACATAAAAAGGAAAACTTTCATCATTTCAGAGTCTGTCAAGCCAATAAGGATGAATTCAGGCACATTTGTGTTATTCCTTTTTTCCATAACAGAAATTAAGTGTTGCAAACTGTTAAGAAATCAAAGGTGATACTAAGTATGAATGAGTTCAAAACTGTTTTTACTTTATAGGGATGATCTGGCATTAAAAAAAAACTCAATTATTTTAGAAATTCATAATAAACAGTAGTTTGCAAAATATGCCTGAAAAAAATCTTATTTTTCCCTGTCAATTAAAAATTAGGGAAGTGTAAATATTTGGAAGTTATGTAGTAGAGAAATATATATATATGTACATACATATTGCATAATTAGAATGATCATGACATTGGTAGAGTTATTTCACCTCATTAGCACATTTATTTATATGAAAGCATTATACCATAGGTATTACTCTTGTACATACTTTTAATTGAGAAAAAGGGCACAACTTTTTTACCTAGAGTCACTGCCATTAAGTATTGTTGGCCCAGTGTTTCTACCAAGATTGATTGTGTCCAGATCAAACTCATAACTTATATTTAATTTCAGCAAATCGATAAAACAATACTAACTATCTAGTAAGTATTGATAGAGAGTTTTATTGCATCATTTACTGTTCTTTTCTATTCAATATGATTTGGTAAAAATGACAGATCAACTATTAAAACCTCATGTGTATTAATATTAGAGAGCAAACCTTACTATGAATTTTCAGATATATTTTTAACAGATTATTTAATAAAATTTCTTACAAAAATGATATTTTCAAAATATGTACATTGCTTGATGATTCTGATTATATCAGTTCTATATTTGTGTTTCTATACCATCTAACATTATCTAGGTAAGGTCTACACGTTATATATATTTATATGCACATCCTTCTAATAATGTCACCATTATTATTAGATAAACTAAAATGTTCTAACTTTGAGATTAATACTTACCATAAGTCAAAGTTGTTGAAAAATTTCCTGCAGTATTACCTGTCTAGAAATATCTCAACATCTAGTTTCTATCACAATGAAAATGTATAAATCGTTTATGAAGCCTGATATTTCTGTGATATAGCATTTGTTACCTTTGAGTTAACTTAGATTAATTTTCAGTCTGTAAAATTTTTTTGAGGTCAAATAAATCAAAGAAAAACTTTGTTCAGGTTCTTTTCAAATGAGCAAATTATGTCTCACATGTATACTAGGGAGCTGCTCTGAGCATGAGCAGAGCAGAGTATCCTTTGCTGTTCACTCTCATAATGTCAAGACATCTCTTATATTGAGGATTGTGGATAATGCAATATTTAGGCATCTCTGGGACTAATTTGCAAGAAAGACTGCTTGGCAAGATGCCGAGGATGAAATGTCAAGGACTAATGCTTCCATGTCAGGTTTGTAACAGAAATTTGCCTTCCCCTTAGAAACCACATAATGTTGAGCAGCATTTTTGGTACTCCTTTGTGATGTTCTAATTTATGACGGGGTAAAAGAGTAGGCATTTCTAGAGAAATGCTTAATTAACCTGTAGCTGAAAGGCCAGATCATTAATGACCTGAGATGTATTAACATATTTTTCCCAATGAAATAATTTAACATTTAAAAGTGTGACACCATCAAAGGATTGAATACTGCTCATTAAGCAACAATTATTAAGCAACAAAATTCAAATGCAAATCATTCATAAATGTTATTTTTAGATGTATTTTCTTGCAAGTAGTTTCCTTTGTGCATATAAAGCTTCTTTATATTTATGCTTATATATTTATATAGTTTTACCACAACATAATTTCAGTCATTTCTATTTAACATTATTTATAAACTATTATGCACCTTGACCAATATTAAAAAAACACTCTTGAAAATACACAATTTCTAGAACTTTGCATTGACTGTTGTAATATAACTAACTTCTTTATAGGATTGTGCACCAGTTAATGAATGCACATTTTTGAGGCATCACAAGGAAAACCTGTTTCTCCAGTCAGATTTGGGAGTATCAACTAATTAGTAAACACAGCAGATGTATTGTTTTATTCTGCCACAAAAATGTTCTTGCAAGTTATATATTTATTTAAATGTTTTGGCTTTTATTATATTAAATTAAATAGTAGAAAATAAAGTAAAAGTCATTGCTGAGATGAGTAAAGTTTCTAAAATTTTATTAATGGTCCAAAGCTTCCTTCCTCTGTATACAACTAGATGAAATCCATTCTTGTAAATATTTCACTAAGTAGAATAAGAAGCAACTGGTACCAGGAATCTGTTTACATGGCAGAATTTTAGGAGACAAAATGATAGTATAGATTAAAGGAATTTGAAAACATTATATTATGCATTTGATGAATTTTTGAACGTATTCAATTTGACAAAAATCCAATGATGATGAAAATGATTATTTGCAGATTAAAAAGCCAACATGACTTTGGCTTTTAAGATGTTCTATGGCAATACCATCTCAATAGGGTCTTCTAACTCTTTGAAAATCACAGTTTTTCTTCCAGGATTGAAAAATCAATTTTTTATAGTCATTTAGTGTATTTTCAAATAATATAATAGTTAAAGAAAGAATAGTTTCCAGACTTTTTTGATTAATCATTTTTGCTGAAACTTTATTAGTGGGTTCCTATTATATGATGTCAAATATTAAGATTATGTTCACAGAACATCAGGAGTAAGAAACAAAAAGGAGACATGCCTTATTTAACATAAATTTCAACAAAATTAATACTTTATCCCAGACAGTTACTAGTGTCATTATTTTTTTAGTTCTGTTTATACCGATAAGGAATTATTGAGAAAAGATAAAAACAAGGAAGTGCATAGTTATACATTTTTGGTGGAGCTAAATCTGTTTAATGTTAAAACTCTAGCTCTGCCTGCCTCCTGGCATGTGAGCAAGAGTTATGTTGAATTTCTTCAACATTATAAGGTACAGTACAACACCTTAATATTTAGGCTATACTGTTTTAATCATACTACAATATAATGTAAAAATTGGGCTTCTTTTAAAATAATATATTATTTACTTTTAAATGTTATTTCTCCAATGGATTTTTTAAACATACTTCATTGCTGTATATTGATAATGTTTGCTCTGAGCATATACAATTTACATCCGTAAATTATTTTGTTACTCATAATATTATTCTGATTGTTTACAGGCAATGAAGATGGCAAGATAAGGCACTTGAAGATCTGTTCATTGAAAGAATCTTTGAAACATTATAATCAATGGCCACACCGTCTTCCTGAAAACTCCAGAACACAATTGGTTGATGGCAGTAACTTGGTGAGTCCTAGTAAAGAAATGTAACCTAATACTGTTAGACATCAAATTTTTGCCCCAGGTTGAGCTTCTTTATGGGGGAGCTAAACTTTCAAAGAGAACATCAATCAACAGAGAACAAACTTCAAAATGCAGTAAAAGGTGTATTTGCATTGATTTATTGCTGTTGTTGCTAGTTCCTGAAACTCAGTGATATACTTGGCATATAAACAGCTGAGCACGATCTTAAGAAAGAGAAAACTCGGGGTCTAAACAATATAGTTAAAATATGAAATGTTAAAATATTCCATGAAAATTGTAACCAAAAGAAAACTAGAATAGATATACTAATAGATCAAATAGTTTTGAAGCCCAAAACTGTTAAAAGGGACAAATGAATATAATTATATATGTATCAAATGTCATCAACAAGAAGACATAAGAATTATAATAATATATGCATTGAAACAGCAGAAACACACAGTGATGAAACATATATTGACACTTTTGAAAGCAGAAATAGATAGTTCCATGATTTAGTAATAGACAAAAATACCAATATTTAATAAAGGTAAGAATATTTAGACAGAAGATAGATAAGAAATAGGAAGACCACAGTAATACTTTAAGCAATCTAGAGCTAAGAGATATATGAAGAATATTTCAACCAACAAGATCAGAATACACATCCTTCTCTAGTGCACACAGGTCAGTCTACAAAGTAGACCATAAGCTATGTGATAAAAGAAGACTTAATAAACTTAACAAATTTGAAATCATAGAAGAAATCTTCTCTGACAACATTGAAATGATGCAAGACCTCAATACCAGTGATATAATTGGAAAATTCACTGATACATGAAAATTGAAAGGTACACTCTTAAACAATTAGTGGGTCAAAGAAGAAAAAACAATGGCAATTAGGAAATTTCTTGATGTAAATGAACAAAAAAAAACCATAAAAAATCTTACAGATGCAGCAAAAGCAGTGGTGGTAGAAAAATTTATAGTACTGAATTCTTACAACAGAAAAGGGGAAATATTTAAAAGAGGAGATCCAACCTCACAACTTGAGTTACAAGAAACAGAAAAGCATAATAAACCCAAAGAAAGCAGTTAAAGGTCATAAAAAAGATTGTAGTGGAGACGAATGAAATAGAGGATAAAACACAATCGAGAACATCAATAAGTCAAACATGTTGTTTTGTAAAGATCAATAATATCAACATTATTTTATGAATCCCAAAAAGAGAAAGAATAAGTGTGTAAACTAATCTAATCTTCTGAATGTGGCACCCTTTTGATTATATTGTATTCAGTTGAGTGGCCCCTGATTAAGCTTACTTGACAAAATCAATTCAGAGCTTCAGATTGGGCTACATCAGTAAGTCCTAACTCAGGTGGAGTCCCTGCCCCCTTAGTGGGCTGATATAAACAGATGCTTACTCAAGAAGACACTCAGAAAGAGAGAGAGCCCTGTCATTTTTGATCCTGGGGCACTGGTGAGAGATGACCCCTTCCCCTGATACCTTAAAGCTGACCCCCATGGAGCCTTAAAAGGAAGAGGAATTCCAGGAAGATGACACCAGTGAAAGACTGCATGCCATCTTGCTTCAACTTGTTGCAGCTGATTTTCACAAGAATGTATCACTTATGGTATCTTGACTTGGACTTTCCACACCTTTGGGAATGTAAGCTTTTACCCCAAATAAATACATTTTATAAAATCCAAAAAATTACTGGTACTTTGCATTGATACCCTTTTGGTAGACTAATGCTACCACCAACATTGACTAAAGAAGAAATAGAAGATCTCTACAGATAGAGATCAAAACAGTAATCAGAATACCCTAACAAAGAAAATCACAAGCCCACAGAGACTCACTGGTGAATTGCACCAACATTCCAAAAACAAAAATCCTCCACTAAATTGAATCAGATAGAACACTTCTGTGGCAGTTTGATATTATCTTATGAAACCCCAAAAAGGAAAGAATTTGTTCTTAAACTAATCTGTTCCTGTGGGTGGGATACCATTTCATTGCATTAATTTGGTTTAGGGTCCTTGGATTGATTACTTGATAAGGTCGCTTTAGGGCTACTGATTGGGCTATGTGAATGAGCTGTGACTCAGGTTGATTCTCTTCCCCATTGCTAGGACTGATATAAACAGAAATACAGAGAGATTCAAACAGACACAGGAGAATGACGCTGCCATATTTAAGCCTGCCATGTGAGAGAAGACTACTAGATCACATAAGCACGAAGCCCCCAAGACCCTGGGTGCATGGAGTAGCTCAAGAGGAGATGATGCCTTCTATATACCTGATAGCAAACAGCTGAACTCAGAAAGGGGGTGAAGCAGCCAAGACCTGTATATGACCATGAGCGTACATCTGCCACATGGAGGGACCTGGATTCGATTCCTGGGACCTCCCGGTAAAAATTAAAAAAAAGTAAAGGAAAAATATAGAAGGTGTGCGGGCTGCCAGGGCCCATGCACGGGTTCACTGTCAGGCCCCGCAAGCAGGTGAGGCCCACAGGCCCCATGCGCAGGTGCGCCATCAGGCCCTACTGAGCCACGCAACAAGATGATAACATAACAGGAGAATGACACAAGGGAAAGCCAAGATGAGATGCACCAAAAAAACAGGAACTAAGGTGGTGCAGGGGGTAGGATGCCTCTCTCCCACATTGGAGATTCCAAGGATTGAATCCCGGTGAAGACAGGAGGAGAAGGATGCAAAGATAGGGCGGGAAACAGACACAGAGAATTGCCTAGCGAATGGACACAAAAATAGCAAAAATGGGGGCGGAGGGGTAAAAATTGATAAAAGTAAGTTAATAAAAAAGAATAATAATAATAGGTTGGGTTGGGGACAAAATATAACAAATGTAAGTTATGGACTATAGTTAGTACTGTAGTAATATTTTGACAATATTCTTTCATTATTTCTAACAAATGTTTCACAACAATGCAATGTATTGGTGATGCGGTGATGTATGGGAGCCCTGTATGATGTTGTGCATGTTTGTTTTGTAAGTTCACAACTTTCACTATACACTTGTTTATGTGTGTTCATGAATGAATGATATACTTCAATAAAATTTTTGAAAAAAGACATCTCCTGTATTCCAAGAAAATCCTTCTTTACTTCCACTGTGTAGAAAAGTTATATTTTCCCTTGAGAGTTTCAATCATCCCAGCTGGTACAGTGATTCCCTTCTCATCTGTTAATTCAGAAGCATGAGGAGACCAAAGTGGTCAGGTGGCAATCTTAATTTCCAGTTCAATGTAATTGTTCTTGTGCTCCCTGGAGGAAGTATTCCTCCTTTTGGAATTAAAAAATGTATACCAGCAGAGCTTAAGGTTACAGGGACAGGAAGCAAAAATGTTCCTAGTGGATCACTAGGGGTAATAGTGGGTGGTGCCAATCCCATTCCTCCTTGATTCCTTGAACCACAAATCTGGCTATGGGAGAAACATCACCTTAGAGTGTATGCTGATTTAGAGCACACACAGCCTCCTGGAAAACATTGCCCCAACTCTGCAAGGTATTTCCACCTATTTTGGAGACTTAATGGAGTCTCCAAAAGGCAATTCCATTGTTCTATCCATCCAGCTGCTTCAGGATGATGGGGAACATAGTAAGACCTGTGAATTTCATGAAATGTTCCAATTCCCATGCATAATTTTCTGTGAAGTGGATTCCTTGATCAGAATAATGCTGGGTGGAATGCCATGCTGTTGGACAAGGCTTTTGGTAAGTACATGGGAGGTAGTTTTGGAAGAATCAATACACAAAGGTAAGGCAAACCCATATCTAGAGTATATATATAGTCCAATATATACGAATGGCTGCCCTACTGGATGAATGGGGGCACCAAGAGAATATGGCGACCTCCAGAAGATGTTGGTAGGTATATTGGCTGTGCTATAGCAGGTAGCAGAGCAGCTGCATTTAAATTAAAAAAAAAAAAAAAAAAGAGGCGACCACCAGATAGGAACGGCCCTAGCATGGCCCTTGCTTGGAACCCTGTGAGTGGCTACTGAGGCAGAACAATAAATAATGCCTCTGTTCACCACGTAGAGGAGGAATTAAAACTAGAAAGAGATCTGCACACGCACAGGTGGAGTTGAAATATTCTTTATCTGATTGCATGAGCCAAGTTGATTATCAATTAGATAACTTAGTATGCAGATATGCACATACTAAAGGCCACAGGTTGCCTCCAGTCCAAAGATGTGTAACCTATGGACTTCTCCTCAGATGAGGAAAAGGAGGAGTAGGAGGTGGAAGAAAATGAGGATTCCCCAAGGGTGCATGCCATAATAAAACAGAAGTGTCAGGCATTGTAGAACTGGTCCCTTGGAGCCCAGCAGTTTCAACCCTCAGAGGAAAAATCGCATGTGTCTATGAGAGACTATGCCGCTGCCGATTTAGGTGATTTAGTGCAGAGGTACAGGCAAAAATCTAGAGAGTCCCTGCTTAACTGGCTTCTGAGCTTATGGGACATTGGAGCAGAAGGAGTTGTACTATCTAGGATGGAGATGAGCAAATTAACCTCTATTACCACTCTTCCTTCTCTGCACTAGTGTCTATATACCACCTCAAAAGAGGCAAAAAATGCATTGCTGCTAGTTTGGTTAGTTGCTGGATGCAAAGCTGCCTGACCTAACAACAGTGATATACCCCACATTACCCCCCATTGGCAATCTATGGAAGAGTTATAGGGTGTTTTGTGGAGCTTGGGCATAAAGCATGCTATTTATGCTGCCAAATTGTGGGGCCTGATGCCTAAGTTTTTATGGCAGGGATGACAGATACTTTGTTACTTGCCATTCCCAACCATTTTTATGGACCTTATTTATATATTCCTGATCACTCCCAAAACACTTCACAAGATTTAAATCATATGCAAGAGCACATACAACACATTGAAAAGTTAGCTATCAGACCCCTATCTGACTGGTTTAATTCCCTTTCCTGGCCCTGGTGACATGTCTTCATAGGTCTACTATCTTTTGTTGGAGAACTCTTGTTAATCTGTTGTCTGTTATGTTGTTTCTGTGGAATGTGGATGCAATGTGCTTCCTATGGCCAATGCTAGCTGCTGTTTGGGGGTGGATTGTGGGAACCCAAGGCCTGGGGGTCCTCTCCTTAAATGAAACACAGCCCAAAGCATGTAGCCACCTGCATGGCCTAGACACTAATTAAAGCAATATCTATGGCCAATTGATTTTTTATAGGAATGGAAAGCCATTCCTTAAATATACATGGAATTTCAACTGTTCTTAAATAGCAAAATCATATTGAAAAAGAACAAAATTTCACACATGCTGTCACGCAGGAATCATGAATTGCACAGCATGTGCAGGTTAAAACAAGAAAAATATGTTGCCTTATAGTTTCAGAAGCTGGAGGTCCCAAATCAAGTCATTGGAAAGGCAATGCTATCTCCCCAAAGTCTAAAGCATTCTGGTTGTGGCTTATTTATAGTTGTTGGGGTCCCTTGGTTTAAATCTCTGCCTTCTGTCACATAGTAATCTCTCTCTCCTTGCATCTGGTTTTCTGGTTTTCATTGGCTTCTTAATCGGCTTCTCCCTGTTACTTTCTCCAACCGCATCTAAATTTCTTCTGTAAGCTCTTGTACTATGTATTGAAGCCAACTCTGATTTAGAAGGGATGAACTTGAACTAAATATAACATTTCATAAAAATCCCATTTCCATGAGTTAATATCCATTCAAATGCAGATTAAATTCAAAAATATGTCTGTCATGGGGGTACACAAGTAAGCCTACCATACTCCTAATTTCAAGAGCCACTACACAGCTACAGTAACCAAAAACAGTTAATTAATGACATGAATGTAGAACAATGTAATAAAATAATGCATTCAGGAATAAACTCATTATTTAGCCTACTGATTTCTCTTATCCCTCCTTTATTATTTTTAAAAACATATTTTTTATTAAAGAAAATGTGAACTTACAAAATAATCATGCATATGTGGGGAATTCCCATATAACATCGCTTTACCAACAAACCACACTGCTGTTGAAGTTTGTTACAGATTTTGAGATAATATCATCAGACAATTACCAATAACTATGGCCCATAATGTACATTTCACATATTTTTCCATACCCCCCAATTATTAACACAGTACATATTTGATATTTATGCAAGAATATTACAGTATTGTAGTAAATTCTAGTCCATAGATTACACTAATTGTATTCATCCCATGCTTCTCCACATTCCCACCACCCTGCTATAGTTATGTACATCTATTCTAGTTCACAGAAGGACATTCTTGCATTTGTACTTTTAACCACAATTCTCATCCACTTCTGGGTTCACTGTGATATTCATTCCCTAGATTATTCTCTTGCTTTCTTTCAGTTGACATTTACATCCCTAAGCTAACCTTTTCAGCCACAATCTCATTTATAAATCATCTGCATTAGTTCTGCTCACTATAATGTGTTACCATCAACTCTATCCATTTCCTCACTTTTACAGTCAAGTTAATTAAAACTTCTACATATACTAAGTATCAGTAGTCCTTCTCAGCCCTCCTTTTATCTCCTAATAACCTATAATCTAGGTTTTAACTCCATGCATTTATTCGTTGTATTTAGTTCATATTAGTGAGACCAAACAATATTTCATCCAGGTTATCAGATATGTCCTAATTGCATTTCTTCTTACTGCAGCATATTATCTATCATAAGTATTCATCACATTTTATTTATCCATTCATTGGTTGATGGAAACTTGCATTGTTTCCATTTTTTGGCAATTGTGAATAATGACGCTATGGACTTCAGTGTGCAAATGTCTCTTTGCATCAAGTTTTCAGTTTTCTGGATATATTCCTAGTAGAGGAATTGCTGGATCATATGAAAGCTCTCTATTTAGCTTCCTGAGGAAATGTCAAACTGTATTCCACAGGCTGCACTATTTTGCAATCCCACCAACAGTGAAAGAGTGTTCCTATTTCTCCACATTCTCTCCAGCACTTATTCCTTTCTGGTTTTTATGGGTTTTTTTGAATAATGGCCATTCTTTGTGGTGTGAGATGATATTTCATTGTTTTTTTGATTAGCATTTCCCTAATACCTAGTGAAATTGAAATTTTTTTGGTGAATATTTTGGCTATTTGTATTTCTTCTTTGGAAAAATTTCTAAGTCTTTTGCTCATTTTTAATTTGATTGTTCGCTGTTTTATTGTTGAGGTGCATGGTCTCTTCATGTAGAGTGTAAATTAAACTCTTATTGGATATGTGGTTTCCAACTATTTTCTCCTATTGAGTGGGCTGCCTTTTCACCTTCTTGATGAAGCCCTTTGAATCACAAAAGCGTTTAAGTTTGAGGAGTTCTCATTTATCCATGTTTTCTTTCATTGCTCCTGCTTTCATTGTAAGGTTAACGAATCCACCACCTAGCACCAGGTCTTGAAGATGTTTTACTACATTTTCTTCCAGGAGTTTTATGGTTCTAACTTTTATATTTAGGTCTTTGATTCATTTTGAGTTAATTTTTTTGTAACATATGAGCTAGTGGACCTCTTTCCTTTGGCTATGGATATCCAGTTCTCCAAGCACCATTTGTTGAAGATATTCTTTTGCCCCATCTTGTGGATTTGAGAGTTTTGTCAAAAATCACTTGACCATAGATGTGAGAATCTGTTTCTGAAATATCAGTTTGGTTCATTTTGTCTGTGTGTCCATCTTTTTTCCAGTACCATGCTGTTTTTTAACAATTTAGCTAGGTAATATGATATAAAGACCAGAGTGAAAGTCTTCCAACTTTGCTTTTCCTTTTCAAGATGTTTTTTGCTACTCGGCGACCCCTTACCCTTCCAAATAAATTTGATAATTGTGTTTTCCATTTGTTTAAAAAGATTTGATGGAATTTTTCATCAGGATTGCATTGAATCTGTATACCAATTTGGGCAGAATTGACACCTTAATGATATTTAGATATCCAATCCATGAGCATGGAATGTTCTTCCAATTATTTAAGTATTTTTAAAATTTCTTTTAGCAATGCATTGTAATCTTCTGAATGCAAGTGCTTTACATCCTTGTTTTAGTTTATTCCTAAATATTTAATTCTTTTAATCTCTATTATAAATGGATTTTTTTCCCTAAATTTCTTCTCAGATTGCACATGACTAGTGAATTGAAATACCAGTGATTTTTGCTTATTGATCTTATATCCTGCCACTCTACTGAAATCATTTGTTAGTTCTGGCAGCTTTGTTGTAGATTTTTTGAGACTTTCTATGTATATGATAACATAATCTGCAAATAGTGAATGTTTTACTTCTTTCTTCTAATTTGCATGGTGTTATTTCTTTTTCTTGTCTAATTGTTCTAGGTAGAACCTCTAATAGTATATTGAACAACAATGTCGGCAGTGGGCATCCTGGTCTTGTTCCTGATCTCAATGGGAATCTTTCAGTCTTTCACCTCTGAGTACAGTATTAGCTGTGGATGAGTGTGCATTGGTGCAGACACTGTGGGAAGCAGTTTGGCTGTTCCTGATAAAGTTGAACATAGATTTTCCATTTGACACAGATATCTCACTTCTTTGTATTTATCCAAAATAAAAGAAAGCTGGGATTCAAATAGATATATGTACCACAATCATCATAGCTGCACTATTCACAATATCCAAAATGTGGAAGCAACTCAAGTGTCCATCAAGTAATGAATGGTAAACAAAATGTGGAATATACATACACTGGAATATTATTTAGCCATGAAAGAGAATGAAGTTTTCATATATATACCACTTCATGGAATACCTTGGAGACATTATGTTGAATAAATTAAGCCAGACACAAATAGATGAAAATTGTGTTATTTTACTTGCATGAAATTCTTCAATTAGGTAAATTCATGGATATAGAGCAGAATATGGGTTACCAGGGACAATACTCAGGGATGGAATAAGGAGTTATAGCTTACTGGGTGCATGATTCATGTTTGAGGTAATGAAAAATTTTGGGTTATGGGTGTGGGTGATTGTCGTAGAATTCTGTGAATTATTTAATATCTCTGAATTGTACAAGAAAAGATGATACAATAGGAAATATTTAGTTTTATACATTATTAAAAGTAAAAGTTTTAAAAATTATATACATTAAATAGAAAGAAAAAAAAAACCTTTGTTTTGTTTTCTGTGTAACTTATTCTGGTCTGGCCAGAGATACAAAGCAGGTTCTCTGGTCAAATCCACTGCATTAAACCACTTTCTGCCCTCCACCACTCCTTTCTTCTTTCCTGGGAAGAAGACTTCTGTTCCCCTCTCATTTGGCTGCAGTAGGCCAGGTGTTATATCCAGGCTGCATGCCGTGAGGGTAGGAGATGTTTGCCTTTCCTGGTCACTGTAGAGATTTAGTAACTCATGGTGGTCATTTCAGGTTCTTCATTTCTCTGTCTTTCACCCTCCTGGGGACTGCGCAGCACTGTCCTTATCAGTTGACCTCCAAAGCAGGTCCCTACTACAGCTTTTAGCCCTTTTTCCATTGTGTTTGTGAGAGAGCTGAGCCCTGCCTGCCTACTCTGATGCCATCTTCCTGGAACTCACACTACATTCTTTTTCTTTTAAATGAAAACAAGTTAATACCTATATGTGCCATTAATCCTTGTTAAAAAATTATATATTACTGTTTTCAAGTGCACTGATTAAGGTGTTTTAAAGTGTGTCATTGAAGGTGTTTGAAAGAGCATTGGCTAAGGAGTTTTAAGTATTTGAACAAATCTTCTTAAGTAAACCATGTTTTCATAATTTCCTTTGTAAATTTTAATTATATTCTTTAAAAAGAAAAAGTAATAATAGTAAAAAACTTAATAACAACAAAAAATATTGTTCTAACTTTCATAAAGAAATGGTGACAACATGCATATTATTTTATAAAATATTCACTCCTTTAGGGCAGAACACAACTTTTGCTTCTTCATTTGATATTTCTTATACTTTTTATGGGCTTGGAACATTTCAGGATCTTAAATAATATAATGTAAAATAATGAAATAAATGATAAATTGTGGAAAACCAAGAAGAAATTATCAAGACTGTTACCTACTTTAAGCTACTCAACACAATGAATTTAAATTGAGGCATTTTTTTGTGGTACAAATATTCACATGAAGACATATTTTGCTTCTTCTATGATTTACCCTAAATCATATCTTTCATGTGGCCAAAGACATAGTGTGTACCACATACTTTACAATCTCAAAACAATACATTCATTACTTAATAATTTCTTTGTCTGGTTAACATTCCTTGAACATTGCAAAGACTTTGTTTTTAAAATTGTTGTTTTTACACTATATATTTTGATGATTTCTATTACAGCTCAAACTCACTTTGGAAGTTTATGATTAATTTTACAGGAAATATCTTACACTTCTAAGATGTGAGTATGCTATTTAAGAAAGTTATCTTGGGAAAGCAAACAAGACTCTGACTTATAATCTTTATTTCAAGATCTAATGTAATCTCTGAAACACAAAATTTCACTTGTGAAAATATTTGAAAGACCCTGTTCACTTACACACACATTAATATACTAAATAAATTAGCATCATATCTCTATCACCCACTTTTAACCAAGTTTTATCATATATACTTTATTTATTAAAATAAATATAGTATCACAAATAAGTTATGTTTCTATTGACTTAAACCTTTCCTTTCCCATCTATAGGAAAAGATTATCAATTTCATGAACGTTTTATATTTTCCAAAACTTTCTTTACTGCATTTACCACTGTATAATTGGATACATAAATTATTTAGGTAGACAGATGAATGATAGATTCTTCTTAGTTTTGCAGTTGTATAATTTGTTTTATTTAATTAATAAAACTTGTGTCATTGTAGGGTTCTTTATTTTTCCACTCAACAGTAAATATTTGAGATATACTTCCCTCTCTCTCTCTGTTTTTTTTAAATTTGAATGCATCTTCACCTTATATTACATGGAATATGGTCATTTGTTGAATTGAAAGCCTTGAGAATGAGAACGTGGTTCTGGTACAAACTCTGAAAAAAGGTAATGCTTTCCCTGCTCTCCCATGACCACAAACAATAAGTAGCTCATCATTCCAAACTTAAGACATTTCATATATCACAGCAGAAGCTGCTTAACAACATTGCTAACTTTAAAAATTCTGCAGAAAAGGCCTTTATTGGCAAATTATAGCTTTTTAGTAAAACTGGTGTAGTTTACAGTTGATTAATGGTCAAAAAAAGATGTTAGAGAACTAGAAATTAAAATGCACCATATGATTTTTTTTGTTTTGTTTTGTTTTATTTTGCAATCTGAGTTTAACCCAGGTCTCCTGTACTACAGAACACAAGGAAGATACCTACAAGGCAACCCCACTGCTGTTAAAAACTAGATCTTAGAAACAACTTCTTCCAGGAAAATGCACATAATTTGAAGTTAGCATCATACTTAACATGTAACTTAATATTAGGAAAGAAACTTTCTTGAAGCCACAGTTTGTTTTCATCTCAACCTTGAAACCAAAAATTGTCTTACGGATCTCATCTGTAGAGGGAGAATTCCTTGGTCTAGGCTGTGCTACAGAGGTCATGTAACAGCCAGCCCCAGGTCCAGCCCTTTGTTGAGCATCGCCATTAGGAGTTCATAGATTAGACGGCAGAATGTTTCCATTTTTATCACAATCATCTTGTGAAATGATTCTGGAGTCTTCTCAGGTCTCTTTTCATTCTCTGAAAATGCACAGGCAACTTTGCATTATACAGTAGTGTAAGCATCCAGCCCTTCCAAGCTTGGGAGAAGCAGCTGAAGAACCTGCAGGAAGAAGGGGGCTGGCTGCTGTTGCTGGTCATCATATGGCTTAAAGACAGGCTGCCGGATGTGGCCGTAGAATAGATGAATCCTCCACCATGTCAGAGGCAGACATTTCTAGAAATATAGGGGTTCTCTCCTTCCATATGCTTGGGGAGAAAAGAAAGAAAAGAGAAGCGAGGAGAGGGGAGGGGAGTGGAGGGGAGGGGAGATTGGCTTTATCAATCCAACAAAAGAGAGGGAACATAGAATAAGATTTCACTTCACTACAGTGCAGTAAAATAACTAATCCCAACATACAAAATAGCAATTTTCTCCAGGAAGCCTTTTGAGGAGCATTTGGTGGTGGCCCTTAATCACAATTTGAAAAAGTTTAGGTAAAAGGTATAATGACTAATTTCCATGAGTTGGTGCTTAATGATAACAAAAAGACACATTTATTATGATCTATATGAAATATGTCAAATAGGAAAGAAAATGGAAAACATCAGAATGAATGGAAATGTACCTAATATTTCTCCTCATTTTGGTTCCATAAGTTTGATTTTTTTCCAACTTATTCCAGACCTTTATTTATGAATTTATTTAAATTTATTTTTTTGAAAGAAACTTTAGATTACATAATTGTTAAATAAAATTTTATGGGATTCTCATATGCCTCACTCCCTTCTCCTCCCATGCTTTCCAACATTACCATCATCCTTCATTAGTGTGGTACATTTGATACAATTGATGAACACATATTGAAACATTGCCACTAGTTTGAGCAGCCTTTTTACCTAAATCTTCATTACTAGATTCCTTTGGAATGGGTATAGGTTTAAAGTTTTCCTATTATAAGTTATCAAGGAAAGGATGTTGAACTCCTCTGATAAGCCAACTTCTTATGATTGCCTTTGATCACATCCTCACATCTTGGAATTGTCACAAGGACAGGAATGTTTCTCCCTGATGGCTGGGCTATGACAGGTATTCACACAAAGTTGTTTGCTGATGAAGGGTATAAATATTTTTCTGAAGGTCATGCATCAGATGGGGACTTCTGAGATTGCTATATGAATATGAATGCATTGTTGCAGTGCTAACAAGAAGTTTCTTTGCCTGAAAGGACTATTATTTACATGTTGCAGGGTGTGACCACAAATAGGCAAAGCTCACAAAGGTCAATGCCATATGTTCAGGTGAAAGGATTTGTTATTTTACACCATTTCTTGACCCCTCTTAATCAAATTGATCCCTTTTTCTAGTTTATGTTAATTAATTGGTTTTTTAAAAAGTCAAATGTCTTGTGGTTTTAATTATTTTCCTGGAGATACCAAAGGAAAAGGATTAATTTTCTCATGGAAATTACTTTAATTAATGCTTTTAAATGATTGTGTTTTTAAAATAAAATGAGGGCTCAAGCTGGGCTTGTTAAAATGATCATGCCAGGGCTCCTTCCACCTTCCTTTCCTTCATTCCCTCCTCCCTTCATTCCCTCCCTTCTCCTCCTCCCTCCCTCCCTTCCTTCCTTCTTTTTTCTTCTTTTTTTCTTTCTTTCTTTTGTTCATTGGTTCTTTCTGTCTGTCTTTCTCTCTTTCTTTCTTTTGCCACATCCCTCTTTTCAATGTCAGCAACATATGTGGAGATCCAGTCCTCAAACTAGTGGCAGAGAACAAAAGGAAGAATTGCATCATCCCCTTGGAGAAGTGGGTGAGCTGTTGGATTTGTCAGGAAACCTCAGATACTGAATTCCCACTGCCCTACCCAAGGCGCTTCCAGCAGGGTGAAGCCCAGAGGGGTGGATCACTAGGTGGAGGAAGCTCACTGCACAGCCACATCTATATCATATTCCATTCTGCAAATTATACAGGGCCACCCATTTGTGGGATCAATTTCTGACCAGAGACAGGAAGTTAGGGATAAAAGCACACCTGAAGAATGGCTCACACAAAATTCCTTATACATTTGGCATTCTCCTGTGTACAGGGCAGGTCTAAACTCCTCTAAAACATGAGCCAGGAATGGAGGAATGAGATGTGTGATGGTGATATTTGTCCATTAAATAGCAAAGAGTGCCTACTTGACCCATTACCAAATCTAATGATCCTTTGCCAGGGATGGAGAGAATCACAATGTGCCATTCGACTGGGGGTGGGGGTGGGATGCTGACTGCTAAACAATAGTGTGGGAAGACCTCTCCCCACCCCAAGCTACTGTCTCACACACTCCCTTAGTGCTCTGACTCAATGTACGACCTAGTAATGAGAGAAATACAACATACAGGAAAACCAAGTTGGTGGTTCCAAGACTGGAATTCTGCCTGCCTTTTTCCATGTACACACCAAAGTGAGAAATACAACTCCTTCTTCTCATTCCTGGTTTGGTAATTAAGAGCCCAAAATATTCAGGGCCAGCCTCCCAGGTTACTATGATCAGCCTGAACACTTAAGGTTTCATTTGAAAGAAATCAGAGTGGTGTGGCACCTAAGAAAAAGTGGGACACAGGCTTCCTCATAACCACAAAATCTCTGAAGGCCCACTGTATTATAACATTGGCAAATATATTAAATTGCACATTAATATAATGAGTGAAACTTTTTGGAGTTACAAAAAGATCTAATTATACAATTGGAAAGGCTGTCACAGGAAAGTACATATCACATATAGTAGAAAAAGTATAATTAATATAAGAGATTTGCTATTGGTTATGTTCCATACCAGAAAAAATTGTAAAGATATGCTTAAAGTAATGAAATTTAACTCATTCAATAACCACTGAAAACAACTTTCCAAAATTAGAATGAAATTAAGAATTTTTCAGATTATTAACACACACAGAAATAACTTTTTGACAGCAGACTTGCATTTTAAAAATTATCCAGGCCAGACAATGAAAAACAGAGGGACACTAAACATAGAAATAACAAACACTGAAAATGAAAAAAATGAAAGTAAACATACCAAATATTTGATTTTTAAAATTTTAATGGCTTTTAAAATACCTGCCTAAAACAAAACTAGATAGATTAATTGCTGGGTTTAAAACATATGGAAATGTTCAATTTATGACAAAAATTTAAAAATGGGAAAGATGAATAGAATCTCTACTATGTTACAATTCTAACATTATAAGTTATATGGTATATTATTTTACATACAGTGTGATAAATTATATAAGGATAAAATAACCCTTAAGGTAAACAGTAAAAAGAGAAAAGAAAAATTACAAACATAAGGGATTAAGGCAAAGAAATACCCATAGTCATGCACAACTATTATAAGAATGTAGCAAAATGTTATAAAAAAACTTTTGCTTGTTAAATTTGATAATTTAGGGGAAATGTACAATTCCATATGCATTTAACATCTGAAAAAAATGGATAATCTCTTTAGTCCTATTCCTTTTAAAGAAATTGAATTTTTGCTTAAATACCTTCCAAATGTCAAAAAAATTTGAAATTGTTTTTAAACTGTAAAACTTGCCTTTCCTTCAAACTGGAATGTGGGTAGAGAGCTGTGTGAAACCTCCACAACCCTGCAGAAGTGGGCAACATCTTAGGAGATAGCAGAGCGACTACATAAGAGACGTCTTTGTCCCAGAATTACCTCATGGGAAAAAGTCAAGCACCAAGACAAGTAGCTGAAGTCTGCATGTTCAAACACATGGAGTATACTTTTTCCTTTGTTAGACCACTCTGTTTCTCAAGTACTTTCTTACAGCAAACAGCCTGTACCTGCTTAATACAGGTTCCCTCCTCAGTCCAATTGCATCACCTGATAAATCTCTTTCCTTTACAGAGTCCTTTCTTTCAAAAACAGAATTAGCATGTATATTTGAGAACATTTTGCAGTTATCTCCAAAATTACGCTGTCTTCTGTTAGTAGCTCTAGTGAAGGTTGCCAGCAACATACCCCTTTCAAAAGTCCCTGTATTTGTTAATACATTTTAATAAAATAAATTATATATTATAATCAATTCTGATGAGTACTCTAACTTTTAAGAAAAATGTCACATATAAATTTGTGATTATATTAAATTGTGGGTTTGTAAAGACAAGTGACTTGATAAAACTGATGTTTAGCAGTATCACTGCTCTGTACACATTGAGATGAGATGCAAAGGGGATAAGGCAGAAGAGGAAAACCTTCCAGAAGTTTGTGGCAGTAATATAAGGACTGAGATGGTGTCATATATAAGTTGATGATTAAGAATGTGAGCTCTAAAGTCTGTATGACTAAATACAAATTCGAGTCTGATCATACACATGTAATAAAACCTTTCTGTAGCCCAGTTTCAACATCTGTAAAATTCAGCAATTCAAATAAATTTATTGAGGCACTTTTCAGGGTGCTCAGCTTAAATTACTCACAAAAAAATTACGTGTATTGAGGCTTCAATGATGGGAAAACAGAGATTAAACAAAAGGCATAATCAAAATATATGCAGTGTTCGCTATGAATAATTGCTATAGAAAGCAGATGTAGCATTGATGAGCGATGGGGCAGGTGTGATTTTAAGTAGGGTTGTAAGGTATGATCTTATGAGGAAGAGAATGAGAAAAGACCCAGTCAGTTATCTGGGGAAAGGGCATTTAAGATGAAGAAAAATTGGAAATATTCCAGGCAACATCAGAACTAATGTGACTAGTTCTGAAGATGATAAAATAGGGTGAGTAGGTCAGTGTGGCTGCTCCAAAATGAATGTGATGGGCACAATGATAAATGTGATTATTTCATAGAAGTAAGGAGTAGGGGCAAGATCAGGTTGCAAATGTAAGCTCTTGGAAAAATTTTGATATTTATTCGTAATTTCACGGCAAGTCTTGTAGGTTTTTCAAAGAGAAGTGACATGATAGAATCGATGTTTTAGCAATATCACTGCCCCCTACATTGATATGAGTCTCAAAGGGGATAAGGCAGAAAAGGAAGACAATCTAGAAAGCTGTGGCAATAATATAAGGACTGAGAGGATAGTTCTTTTGGCAAGGGTGGAAGCAGTGGAAGGGTGGAATATTAGTCACAGTCCAAATATATTCTGCACAGAGAATCAATATAACATGCTGATAGAGTAGATTTCAGGTTGCAATATAGAGAAAATTCCAGGATTTCACTTAAGCCTTTGCCTGAACAAGTAGGAGATGGTTTCTCATTACCTGAGATCAAATTTTAGGTATTGCACATAACCAGCTGGGAGTTATATAGTGAAGATACTCTATGCTAATTATTTCTCTAAAGCTCTTTGAAATTTGTCAAGCACTAAGTAGGTGCTTGGTAAATAAAATCTATTTGTTACCATGACTATATAGCATCAATCATATACATAAAAAAATATTGTTCATATTTTGTAATGCTTATTCTAGTCTTATTTTCTTTATTGTTTTTTTTTAATAGCTCAAGATTTACAATACATTGAATTTTGACCTATCACCATGAAAAAAGGATTTTGTCTTAAAAATATTTCAGATCACCTCTTACATAATTTATGATATACGCTGACATGAATAGGGAAAGTAGAGGGACCATGTAAATAGTGTTTTCACATTGCCCAAAGGTTTATTTAATATTACAAATGATCTAGAATATATTATAAGAGAACAGAGTAGTCTGAATTTAATTAAAGCATAAGAAAGTCCTGAACTTACTACAGTCTGTAATGTTAGAGAAACTGTTGACCATCACTACCAACAAAAACCAAAAGGATACATTTTCTAAATTATACAAATGTGTGTAAATCAAAGAAGGACGAGTACAGTTCATGAAAAAGACCCGAAAATGTCAAGAGCTTATAAGTGGAAGAAAAGACACAATGTATATACAAGAAGAGATAATAATTTAAAAAGAATAATATTAACAAATAAATGTTAATCAAAGAGAGATAATTGTATACAAAACAAAGAGAAATTGTAATAAATATAGATTCTAGGCAAAATAGAATACCAAGCAAAAATAAATCTTAATACAATAATTTACATTGATATTACACATGATAAGTTAAAAATTTTAAAGTAATTCATGATATAGAGGCTAATAAAATACTTTTTAATTATTCAATAAATTAATAAACAGTGATGAATTTGTGAGAATGCCTTAATAATTTAATCATATAAAAGATTTTTAACTTTAATATTTCAAAAATCATTTATGAAAATGAAAAATTATAATTCTACAATTAAAACATAAATACATATTAAAAGAATATAAATCACTTGAAGGCAAAAAATATATATCTAACAACAAATGCTTAAGTTTAAATAAAAATAATAAATATAGGAACATGAAGAAAACACATGTTTTAAAGGAAAAAATTAGTTAATGCTTAAAATGTACAGGGTACTTAATTAGAATAATAAAAATGTTTTGGTGTATTTCATATATAAGATTAGTCTATCAAACCATGAACAAAGCTCTTAAACTGACTGGGATATATCCATTTTTTAAAATAATTAAAAATATTTTCCAGATTTTCTTTAATGTTCTCTTAAACTTTTCTATAACATAATTCTATCACTATATTTTACTTTGTCCTAAAATCACGTACTGAAGTGCTCTTTTACTTCTTTGAAACTTTTGTTTCTTTATGAATAAGATTAGCCAAAACTATTTATAAAACACCAGCAAAAATCTTCATTACAAAAACTATCGAATATTCAAAAATTTGTAGGAATGTAAGCATTCTGATAATCATGGTCACACTTTTTGGTATTACATAATCTTTTCAAATTCAAATGATTACATCTTTAAAATAACTTTATGGATGTAGAATTATTTGTTTGCTTTAGTTTAGGAAACTAGATTTCAACCTTCAGCGATTTACTAAGAAATACACAGCCAAACAGCAGACAAATCTGGAATCTAAATCCGGGATTTTCAACACCAAAAAAATTACTCTTTAATACTATGTTAAATTTCTTCCTTACAGAATAAATTGAATAAATTTCTGAAAGAGCTCTTCATAATAAAACTCTCTGAAAATTGAATATGCATGGAAATTTTAATAATATAATTTGAAGAATATCTACATGGTTTCTCTATTTCTTATTAGTAGACCATAAAATCACAAGTATTTAAACAAGATATTTCATGGCTTCCAATTACTATCTAGATTTCTGAAAACATATTCTTGGATATATTCCAGAGAATGCATGGTCTAATAGACGAAGGTTCAACATAATGCAAACTAATTAAAGGATGCTAGTGTATTTAGAAAGAAATCAAGTAAATACCCAAATAGAAAGAAAGAAAAGATGGACTTAAATATTCAGCATTACCATCATTTCTGTTTCTTGGAAATCTCTCTCTTCTGCATGATTCTAATGAGAGCATTTTTTACCTCTTTGTTCTTAAGACTATAAGTGAGTGGATTCAGCATGGGAATCACCATAGTATAAAACACAGAGGCCACTTGATCCTCTCCTAAGGGGTAGGACTTCTTCGGTTTGAAATAATTAAGACTCGTAGTGCCATAATAGATTGAGACTCCCAGAAGGTAAGACATACAAGTAGAGAAGGCTTTGCACTTTCTTGAAGAGGAATTAATTTTCAGGATAGTAGACAAAATAAATATGTAAGAAACAAAGATTGTACTGAGAGTCACCATTACATTTAAACTACCACAAATCATCATCAGGATTTCAGTGTCACGAATGTCAGTGCAGGACAGGGTTAAAATCGGAGTTTTGTCACGGTAAAAGTGATAGATTACATTGGAGTCAAACTGTTCATGATAAGAAGGTTGGCTAATGATTCGATGAAACTAATCATGTAGGGCCCAGTGATGGGGGCGTGACAGAGTCTCCTGGACATAACAATTTGGTAGTGAAGAGGATTGCAGATAGCTACATAGTGGTCATAAGCCATTGACGAGAGAAGATACAATTCAGTAACAGACAAGAGGATTAAAAAAAAAAAAAATCTGAGTGAAGCAGCCCATGAATGAAATAGCCTTGTTGGAAGTCAGTAAGCTCTCTCAGGTTTTAGGTGTGATCACCATTGAGTAACTGAGGTCCAGGAACGACAGGTGACTAAGGAAAAAGTACATGGGGGTGTGAAGCTGGAGATCCAGGCAAAATATCAGTATGATTCCTGCATTTCCCAGCAAAGTAATAAGGTATATCAGGAGAAATAACATAAAAAGGTATAGCTTGATCAATTCAGAGTCTGTCAAGCCAAAAATAATGAAGTCAGGCATATTTGTGTTATTCCTACTTTCCATAATAGCAATCGAGTATTGAAAATTGGTGAGAAATCAAACATGATACTTGGTATAAATGACTTCAAAACTGTTTTTCTTTATAGGAATGATCTGGCATTTTTTAAAAATCAGCTTAATTATTTTAGAAATTCATAATAAAAGGTAGTTTGCAAAATATGTCTGAAAACATCTTATTTTTCTTGCCAATTATAAATTAGGTCAAAGTAAATATTTGGAAATTATGTAATAGATAATTTTTATATCTATATGCACATGTATATTGCATAATTAGAATGAACATGACTCTATTATAAATATTTCATCTGATTAGTATATCTATCCAGATGAAAACATTATACTATAGGTATTATTCTTGTACACTGTTTTAGATGAGAAAAAGAGCACAAAAAGTTATTTACCTTGAGTACATCCATTAAGTATTGTTGGCTCAGTATTTCTACCAAGATTGATTGTGTCCAGATATGAAGCTCAAAATTTATATTTAATTTCAGCAAATGAAAAAAACAACAATAATGCTAGGTATCAAATAAACAATGATAGAGCATTTTAATGCATCTTTTACTGTTCTTTTCTATCCAATATGATCTGTCATTTGTAAAACTGACAGATCAGATATTAAAACATTATGTGTTTCAATATTAGAGAGAATACATTACTATGAATTTTCAGATATATTTTAAACAGATTATTTAATCAAATTTTTTCAAAAATTATATTTTCAAAATATAAACATTGCTGGATAACTCTGATTATATCAATTCTATATTTCAGTTTCTATAACTCCTAACATTACCTAGGTAAGGTCGACATGTTATACATACATATATGCATAGCCTTTTAATAATATCACCATCTTTTTTAGATAAACTTAAATGCCATAACTTTGAGATTAATACTTCCATGAGTCAAAGTTCTTGAAAAAAAATTGTCAGCCTCTAGATTCTATCACAATGAAAATATGTAAACCACTATGAAGCTGGATATTTTTGAAATGTAGTAATTGCTTCCTTTGAGTTAAATTATGTTTAACTTTTAGTGCATGAGTTGTTTTTTTTTTGTTTTTTGTTTTTTGTTTTTGAGGTCAAATAAATCAAAGAAAATTTTTGTTCAGATTCTGGTCAAGTAGAATGTTCCCGAGGATATTATGCTTCACATGTATACTAGGGAGCTACTGTGAACATGAGCAGAGCAGAGAATCCCTTGTTCTCCCTCATAATGTCAAGGCCCATCTTCTATTGAGGATTGTGGATAACGCAATATTTGGTCATCTCTGGCACTAATTTCCTAGGAAGATTGCTTGACATGATACCAAGGATGAAAGTTCAAGGACTAATGCTTCCATGTCAGGTTTGTAACAGAAATTTGCCTTCCCCTTAGAAGTCACATAATGGTGAACAGCTATTTTGGTACTCCTTTGTGATGTTCTAATTTATGACTGGGTAAAAGAGTAGGTATTTCTAGAGAAATGCTTAATTAATCTGTGGCTGAAAGGCCAGATCAGTAAAGAGCAGGAATGTATTAAAATATTTTTCCCAATGAAATAATTTAATATTTAAAAATGTGACATTATCATAGAATTGAACACTGTTTATTATACAAAAATTATTATACAATGAAATTCAAAGAAAAAAATGGAAATCATCCATAAGTGTTATTCTTTAGATATATTTTCTTCCAAATATTTTCATATGTGAATATAAAGCTTCTTTATATTTATGCTTATATATTTATGTAATTTTGCCACAGCTGAATTTTAGTCATTTTCATTTAATATTATTTATTAACTATTATACACCTTAACCAATGTTTAAAAACACACTTGAAAAATCCACAATTTCAAGAATTTTTCATTGTCTAGTGCAGCATAACTAACTTCTTTATAGTAGTGTGTACCAGTTGTTGAATGGGCAATTTTGGGGATTTACAAGAGAAACCTGCTTCTCCAGTCAAGTTAGGGAGTATCATCTAATTCATCAACCCACAGATGTATTCTTTTATTCAGCCACAACAATATTTTTGCAACTTATATTATTATATTAAGGTATTGGCTTTTATTATAGTAAAAAAAATTAGGAGAGGATAATGTAAAAATCATGGCTGAGATGAGTAAAATCTCTATAATTTTATTAATGGCCCAAAGCTTCTTTATTCTATATACAACTAGATGAAATCCATTCTTGTAAACCCTTCATTAATTAATGATAATGAAATCAATTTGCATATAGAATAAGAATTAACTGGTACAAGGAAACTGTTTACATGGCAGAATTTCAGTAGACAGGATGACAGTATAGATCAAAAGAATTTGAAAATAATATATTACATACTTGATGAATTTTTGAATGTACAGCTATTCAACTCAACAGCAACAACAAAAAACAATTATGAGAAATACTTATTTCAGATTAAAAAGCCAGCACCAATATATTTCTCAATAGGTAACTTTGGGTTTTAGGATGTTCTACGTCAATACCACCTCAATTGGGTTTGCTCACTCCTTGAAAATCACAGATAGAGTGTTACTTCCAGTTTTGAAATCATTTTTTATAGTCATTAAGTGTACTTTCAAATAATATTATGGCCAAAGAATGAATAATTTGTAAAACTTTTTTTGACTAATTTTCCTGAATCTCTATTGGTGGGTTTCCAATATATGATCTCTATATTAAGATTATCTTGGCAGAAGATCAGGAGTAAGAAACAAATAGGTGATATGACTTATTTGACCAAAATTTCAACAAAATTAAAATTTTATCCCAACCAATTATTCAGTGTCATTATTTTATAAAAATTCTATTTATGCTTTCAATTCTCTCGATTTTCTATGTTAATTGAAGCTCTGCTAAAGAATTTTTGCTCTACTGTTATTTTAAAATGTCTCTCACATTTCTAGAATATAAAGTTCTAATTTTCTAATAGTACTACTTTGTACATTTGTATTTATATGCTTATATTTACAGGAATATATTTTTACATCCTTTTACTATCGTCTGTTTCTTATAGATATCATATAGTTATGTCTTTATAATAGAAAAAATTACTATGCCTTATATCAAAGTGTTTATGCAACTTAAAATTAAAATAAAGATTTATGTGCTATTTTCATTTCACATCTTATTAAAGAGAGGCAGCGGTGGTACTTGACTGGGTTCATTCGCTCAGCATGACAGAATTGACAGATGCTGATCTAGGCTAGTAAGGAAAAATGGCTTAATTTGCTGGTGGGAGACTGAAGATATAAAATTTCAAATCAGACTACCCATTAAGGGTTTTCCTTTACAGCTTGTATACTGGTTGAAACAAAGAAAGTTAATAATCAAGATGACATTTCTAAGAAGTGTCTGGACAATTAGTTTTTTGCTTCATCAGTTAATTTTAAAATATACATGGTCCCTGGGTAGGGCAATATTGGGGTGGGCAATAAGGATGGAAGGGTGGTAAAACCTCAAGGCTAAGATAAGGACAGATGTGAAGATACAGATAAGGACCCAGGAGTCAAGATAAGAGCAAGGAAGTGCATATTTATACATTTTTGGTGGAGTTAAATCTGGTAATGTTAAATCTCTAGCTCTGCCTGCCTCCTGACATGTGAGCAAGAGTTATGTTGAATTCCTTAAACTTTATAAAGTACAGTACAATGTCTTAGTTTATTTAAGGTCTACAAGCCATGCTACAGGGGATGGAAAGGA
The DNA here is from genome assembly GCA_029593785.1 of Cabassous unicinctus. Taxonomy (NCBI): domain Eukaryota; kingdom Metazoa; phylum Chordata; class Mammalia; order Cingulata; family Chlamyphoridae; genus Cabassous; species Cabassous unicinctus. The sequence continues at coordinate 16,214 of JAQZBX010002013.1, read as the reverse complement.
AAGGAAAGGACAATAGAGAGTAGATAAAAGCAGCATAAAGGAAAAAAGAATTCTGGTAAAGGTAACCACATGGGTAATTATAAAACCACATGTAATATTGTATTGCATTTGTTGTAAATAACTCTATTTTATATTTGAACATGTTCTAAAAATCACATGCTTAAGAAGTAATGGAAATTCTATGGTTTAGGATATTTAATGTGTAAAGGTGTAATACAATAAAATTACAACAAAAAAGTAGTGGGATGATGGGGTATAAGAACAAAGTTAGTATCAAGTCAAATGAGATTGTTAAAGATTTTAGAACTTTGATTTAGGCCCATGGAAACCAAAAAGAAAATATCTGAAAAAAATACCAAAGGAAATGAGAAATATTACAAAACAAAAAAAATCCAATATATATGACAATAGATATTAACGGAAAATTTAAGGGACAAAAATGGTATAAAACAAACAAGGTGTGAATACCAAAAGTGACAGAAGAAAGTGCTTCATTATTGTAACAACTTGAAAGAGAAATTGACTAAATTCTATATTAAATATTATGTGCTTTTTACACGAAACTCAACTTTAATACAAAGACAGAACTTCGTTGAAATGGAAAAGGTGATTAAAATATTCCTTGCAAATGGCAATCAAAAGTAAGCTAAATTAGCTATACTAATAGATAAAATAATTGTGAACTTGAAAACTGTTAAAAAATACTGTTACACTATATATGAAGATACATGAAGTCAAGTCAACTAGAACACATAATATTTATAAATATATATGCACTAAAACAGCAGAAACCCACAGTAATGAAACAAATATTGATATTTTTGAAACAGGAATAGATGGTTCTATGGTCTAATAATAGATATTAATACAGAACATTTAATAATGGCTAGAACATTTAGGTAGAATATTGATAAGAAAATGGCAGACTAGAGTGATACTACAAAAAATCTAGAGCTAAGAGATATATGTAGAACACTCCAACCAAAAGGTCAGAATACTCATTCTTCTCTAGTGCACATGGTTTATTCTACAAAATATATCACATGCTAGGTCACAAGGCTTAATAAATTTGGCAAAATCGTAAATATACAAAGAATATTCTCTGACAACATTGAAATGATGCAAGATATCAATAACAGAGGGATAACTGAAAATATCAATAATATGTGAAACTTAAAAGTACACTGTTAAACATTCAATGAATCAAAGAAGAAATCACAAAGTCAATTAGGAAATATCTTGAGGTGAATGAACAAAAACAAAAGATATCAAATCTTACAGACGCAGCAAAAGTAGTGGTGAGAGAAATTTATACCAGTGAATAGTTATAACAATAAAAGGAGAAACACAACCTTGGAACTATAAGTTTTGCTCCAAATAAATCCTCCTTATAAAAGCCACCCATTCCTGATACATTGCACTGGCAATTCTTTGGCATAGTAAAACATTTTCCGAATTTATTGTACTGAGTAGCTTCACACTAATACAAAAGCAAGATAAAGATACCACAATAATATGAATATTTATAAATAAATACTCACAGAACTAACAAACAAAATTAAAGAGCATGTTAAAAGAATTATACACCATGATTAAGTAAGATTTATTCCAAGTATTCAATAGTGGCTCAATATAAGGAAAACAATTAATGTAGTGCACCTTGTTAATAAAATGAAGTAAAAAATATCATTGTAAAATAAAATTAAAACACAGTAATCTAAGTTGATTAAGCAAAAAATATTTGGAAAATCCAGCATTCTTCCTGGAAAAATACTGAAAAGGCTTGGAAAATTAGGAATTTAACTCAAAATGATAAAGGTCATTTTTGAAAATCCCACAATTAACATCAAATTCAAGGGCAAGGCAAGGATGACCGCCACAAGTATTATTCAACATTGAAATGTGTGTTCTAGCCAGAATAACTGGGCAAGGAAAAAAAATAAAAGGCATCCAAATTGGAAAGGAAATAGTAAAAATTTTCCCTGATTGCAGATGACATGATGCTATATAGAAATTTCTGAAAAATCACCGACAACACTAAGATCTAATAACTAACTCAGCAAATAAGTGTAAATAAGTGTAATCTAACACTAATAATGTATTAAGATTCTCAGGAGAAACAGAACTGACAGAAGGTATCTGTAAATAGTATGAGATTTTATAAAATTGTCTTACATGACCTTATGGATGTACAATCCAAATATGGAAGACAGGCTGGAAGCCAGGGATTCTGAGGATGTTTCCTGATGAGATCCCCATGAGATTCTGGCCTTCTGTAGCACAGATGGGATTCTCTCACTCTGAATGCTGAAATCACTTCTCATTTAAAGGCCTTCAAATAATTGTATGAGACATCAGGCATTGGTGATGGCAAACCGCTCAGTTGATTGTAGACATAATCAGCCACATATGCAAAAATGATGTCCATGTATGCCCTTGTATTAAAATTACAATGGTGTTTCCTTGACCAAGCACCTGGGCACCATTAACTGGTCAAGTGGACACATCAGCCTAACCGACACATTCCACATCTTGTCAACTTGGCAGCCAAACATATCACCTTAGACCATACTTAATCTCTAAATAAAAACAATAACAGACATATTTTTCCTCCTAACAATAACCAACTACCCTGTGTACAACCATAAATGCATAAAATCTGTATAAAATAGGGTACAAGTCCTTCGGTAATATTCACTCTTAAACTTGGCATCCTTAAATAAATATGAAACCTATCCAATTAATGTCATATAATAAGAGGAAAGGATAGGGAAGAAAAAGATATTCATTTCATTTTTATGTACAAATATACAACAAAAAAAGGAAGAAATATTCATGACCGTTACAGTCCTCATTTCTGTAACTGGTCACATGGACAAATTTCCTATTTATCTCTACTTTCTCCACTACTCATTCCCTGTTCTCTTTACCCTCAGCAAAAACTTGATTCTTTGCCTGGTAGGGTAACCCAAACCTTCATTCCTGAAGATTCTGGGCCATTGTTAGTTCTGCCTCGATGGTGGTGTTGAAATTTTCCATTGACTTTAATCACAGGGCATGGTAGTACTAAGAGATGCCCTAGGGGATCTCCTGTATTACAGGAAACACTTCTTTGCTTCCACTGGGTAGGAAAGTCATATTTTCCCTTGATAATTTCAATCATCCTAGCCAGTACAGTAATTCCCTTCTTGTCTGTTGATTCAGTGATAAGAAGAGCCCAAAGTGGCCAGGTGGCTGTCTAACTTCTAGTTCAATGTAATTGTTGTTGTGCTTCCTGGTGGAAGCACACCTTTTAGAATTAATAATTGTAGAGCAGAGCTTAAGGTTGCAAGGAAAGAAAGCAAAAATTTTCCTAGTGGTTCACTAGGGGTAATAGTGAATTGTGCCAATCCTATCCCCACCCCACACCTCCTTGATTCCTTGAACCACAAATCGTGGCTATAGGAGAAGCATCACCTTAGAGTGTATGTTGATTTAGAGCATACACAGCCTCCTGGAGTACACTGCCCCAGCTCTGTAAGGTATTGCCACATATTTGGGGTGTTAATGGAGTCTTCAAAAGGCCATTTCATTGTTCTATCAATCCAGCTTATTCAGGATGATGGGGAACTTAATAAGACATGAATTCTATGAGAATGTGCCCATTCCCATACATCATTTTCTTTGAAGAGGATTCCTTGATCAGAAGTAAAACTGGATGCAATACCACGTTTTTGGATAAGGCTTTTGGTAAGTATATGGGAGGTAGTTTTGGTAGAATCATTCCATAAAGAGAAGGCAAGCCCATATCCAGAGTATGTATATATTCCAGTATATACATATTTGCTGTCCATGTGGATGAGTAGGGACTACCAAGAGAATATGAGATCCCCTGAAGACTTTAGTGGGTATGTTGGCTGTGCTACAGCAGGTAGCAGAGCAGCTGCATTTAAATAGTAAAAGGGGAGATTCATCAGATAGGGGTGGACATAACATGACCCATGCTAGGAGCCTTGTGGATGGCTACCAAGGCAGAAGTTGTGAAAGCCTCTGTGCACAACTTAGAGGAGGAATTACAAATAGAAAGAGATATGCACCTAGCACACTAAGAAATCAACAGTTCTTTATCAGATTACTTGAGCCAAGTTGGTCAATTAGAAACTTTAGTATGCAGATATGCTCATACAAGAGGCTGCAGTTTGCTTCGGGTCTGGGTCCTAAGGCATGGAACACATGGATTCCACCTCAAATGAGGAAAAGGAGGAGAGGGATGTGGAAAAGATGAGGAGCCCCCAAGGGTGCTTCCCATGAAAAAGCAGAAGCGGTAGGCATTACAGGACCAATTCCCTGGGTTCCAACCTCAGATGGAAAATTACATTTGCTATGAGAGACTCTAAAACTGCTGAATTAGATGATTTAGGACAGAGGTACAGGCAAAAATCTAGAAAGTCCCTGCTTATCTGGCTTCCAAGGTTATGGGATACTGGATCAGAAGGAGTTGTACCATCTGTGGTGGAGAAGAGCAATTTAGCCTCTATTACACTTCATTCTTCTCTGTGCTAGTGTCTTTATACCACCTCAAATGAGGGAAAAAATGCATCAGTGCTAGCATGGTTAGTTGCCAAATGCAAAGCTGCCTGGACAAATGACAGAGATATACCCCACACCACCTCCATTGATAATCTACGGAAGAGTTACAAGGTGTTTTGTGGAGGTTAGGGATGAAGCCAAGGGTGCCAACTTGGTGAGGCATGATGCTTCATCTTTTATGGCAAGCATGAAAGATAGTTTGCTACATACCACTCACAACCATTATTATGGACCATTATATATTGTTTATATATTCCTGATCACTCCCACAACATTTCACAAGCTTTAAATCATATGCAAGAACATATATAACACACTGATAGCTTAGCTATTGGACCCCTCTCTGACTAGTTTAATTCCCTTTCCTGGCCATGGTGATGTATCTTTATAGGTCTACTAGCTTTTGTTGGAGGACTTTTATTATTCTATTGCCTGTTATACTGTTGCTGTGGAATGTGTATGCAATGTGTGTCCTATGGCCAATGCCAGCTGTTGTTTGGGGGTGGATTGTGGGAACCCAAGGCCCTGGACATCCCCTTCTTAAATGGAACACAGCCCAAGCAGGTAGCCCCTGGCATGACCTAAACACTAGTCAAAACAATGCCTATGGCCAAGTGACTTTTCAAAAAAATGGAAAGTCATCCTTAAATATATGTGGAATTTCAAGGGTTCTTAAATTGCAAAATCATATTGAAAAAGAAGAACAAAGTTTTACACATGCTGTAAGGCAGCTATGATGAATACTACAACGAGAGTGTGTTTAAACAGCAATAATATACTGCCGCATAATTTCAGGATCTAGAAATCCCCAATCAAGGCATTGGGAAGGCAATGCTGCCTCCCCAAAATCTCAAGTAATCTGGTAGTGGTGTTTCTACAATTCTTAGGGTCTCTTGGTTTCCATCTTTGCCTTCTGTCACATAGTAATCTCCCCCTTTATGTCTCATTTTCTGTTTTTCATTGGCCTCTAGTTTCCAGCATATCCCTGTTACTTTCTCCAACTGCATCCAAATTTCTTCTGCAAGATCTTGTACTATGTACTGAGGCCAATATTTATTCAGTAGGGCTGCACCTGAAATAAGTATAACATTTTATAAAAATCCCATTTCCATGAGTTAATACCCACAGAAATACAGACGAAGTTTAAAAATATGTCTGTCATGGGGGTACACAAGTAAGCCTACTTCACTTCCTGATTTCAAGAGCCAATACAGAGCTACAGTAACCAAAACAGTTAAGTAATGGCATGAAAAGAGAAAAATGGAATAAAATAAAGCCATCATGTAACCAACTGATTTTTTATAACTCTTTTATTTTATTATTTTTTAAAAATATATTTTTATTACAGAAATTGCGAACCTACAAAGCAATCCTGCACATGTGCAGAATTCCCATATAACGTCCCTTCAGCAAAATACCACATCATTGTGGAACATTTGTTACAGATTTTGATACACCAATTTGGGTAGGATTGATATCTTAATGATATTTAGATTTCCAATCCATGAGCATAGAATATTCTTCCAAATATTTAGGTCTTTTTAAAAATTTTTTAGCAATGTATTGTAGTCTTCTGAATATAAATGCTTTACATCCTTGGTAAAGTTTACTCCTAAATTTTTTATTCTTTTTATCTCAATTTTAAATGGAATTTTTTTCTTGACTTCCTCCTCAGATTGCACATTACTTGTGTATGGAAAAACCACTGAATATTGCATATTGATCTTGTATCCTGCCACTCTACTGAAATAGTTAGCTCAGGCAGCATTGTTGTAAATTTTTTGGAAGACTTTCTAAGTATAGGATCATATAATCTGCAAATAGTGAATATTTTACCTCCTCCTTTCCAATTTGAATTGTTTTATTGCTTTTTTTGTCTGATTGCTCTAACTAGAACCTCTAGCACTATATTGAACAAGAGTGTTGACACTGGGCATACTTATCTTGTTATTGATCTCAACGGGAATGCTTTCAGTCTTTCACTTTTAGCTGTGGGTTTTTCATATATGGCCTTTATCATGGTAAGAAAGTTTCCTTCAATTCCTATCTTTTATAGCATTTTTATCAAGAAAGGATGCTGTATTTTGTCAAACAGCTTTTCTGCTTCCATCAATAGGATGATGTATTTTTCTTCTTTGATTTATTAATGTAGCCTATTATGGCTGATTGTTTTTCTTGTGTTCAACCATCCTTGCGTGCCTGGTATAAAACTTACTTCATTATGATGAGTAATTCTTTTAATGTGTTGTTGGGTTCATTTCTCAAGTATTTTCTTGAAGATTTTTGCATCTGTATTCATTAGGGAATTGGGACTGCAATTTTCTTTTGTGTAATCTCTATGTGGCTTTGGTATTAGGGTAATAAAGGCTTTATAGAATGAGTTAGATAGCATTCCTTCTTTATCTATTTTTTGAAAAAGCTTGAATAAGATTGGCATTCAATCTTGTTGGAATGCTTGGTAGTACTTACCTGTGAAACCATCTGGGATTTTCATTTTGTTTCAATCTCTTGATTTGTGAATGGTTCTTTGATGTCTTCTATTTCTTCTAGGATCAGTATAGGCTGCTCATAAATTCCTAGGAATTTTTCTATTTCATCTACATTGTCTAGTTTATTAGCCTACAGTTGTTCAGAGTATCCTCTTACGTTCTCTTTTATTTCTGTGGTGTCTTCCTTTTCATTTTTTATTTTATTGATTTGCATCTACTCTTTTTTTTTCCTTGTCAGTCTAGCTAAGGGTTCATCAATTCTGTTAATCTTCTCAAAAGCCCATCTAGTGGTTTTGTAAATTCTCTCTATTGTTCTCAGTTTCATTTATTTGTCCTCTGATCTTTATTTCATTCCTTACATTTGCTTTGGGAATACTGTGTTGTTCTTTTACTAGTTCCCTTAGCTGTGTACTTAGGTCATTGATTTTAGCTCTTTTTTCTTGTTAATTTAATCATTGGGACCTATAACTTTCTCACTCAGTACTGCCTTTGCTGCATCACATATGTTCTGATGATAGGTTTTGCTTCTTTCTGGTGAATTGTCCCTTTTATTATTATATAATATCCTTCCTTTTCTCTAATAACTGTCTTCCTTTTAAAGTCTATTTCATCTGATGTAACTATAGTGACTCAAGTTTTTTATTTTTCACTTGTTTGTTTTTGTTGGTTTTTTGTGGGGTTTTGTTGTAGTTGTTGTTACTGCATGTGTGGAATATCTTTTTCCAACCTTTCACTTTGAATATATTGATATCCCTGGGTCTAAGGTGAATCTCCTGTAGACAGCACATAGATGAATCATTTTTTTATCCATTCCACCAGGCTGTGTCTTTTCACAGTTGAATTTAACCCATTTAACATTCAGTGTTACTACTGTAAAGGCAGATCTTATTTCACCTATTTTGACCTTTGGGTTTTATCTATCATATTTTATTTTTACCACTTTTCTTTTCACACTTTTAGATACTTTTAGTGATATAATCTTCATTTCTAGACATTCTTTTGAGCCTTTCTCTCCTCTCTTTTCTGAATGTAGCACCCTCTTTAGTATTGCCTGAAAAGCCAGTCTCTTGGGTACAGGCGCTCTCAGTTTCTGTGCATCTGTGAATGTTTTAAAGTCACCCTCATTTTTGAAAGTAAATCTTGCCAGATATAAGATTCTTGGATACTGCAGTTTTTCTCTTGCAGTATCTTAAATATCTCGTGCCACCGCCTTCTTGCCTCCATGGGTTTTGATGAAAAATCAGTACTTAACCTTATGGGAGATCCTTTGTTTTTTATGCATTGCTTTCCTCTTGCTGCTCTTAGAATTCTCTCTTTGCCTTTAGCGTTTGGCATTCTGATTAAAAAGTGTCTCAGAGTTGGTCTACTCAGATATTCAAAAGGGAGTATATTGTGTTTCTTGGACATGGGTAACTTTGTCCTTCAATAAGATCTGGAATTTTCTACACTTATTTCTTCATATATTCCTTCTGCACCTTGTCTTTTCTCTTCTCCTTCTGGTACACCCATGAGATGTATGCTTCCATGTATCTTGCTGTCTTTATTTCCCTGAAACCCTGTTCAATTTTTTTCTGTTCTTTTCTCCATCTATTTATTCTTTTGTATATTTGCTTTTGGAGGCCATGTCCTCAAGCTCACTAATCCTTTCTTCTGCCTCTTCAAATCTGCTGTTATATGCCTCCAGTGTATGTTTTGTGCAGACAAAAAGCACCTGCAGTTGCCCTGAGAGTCTGAGGGAGTACTGTCCCTTGGGTGTTAGCTTGACCCATGTCAAGGCACATGGCCACATCTCCTGGTCTCTCCCTTCTCTTGCAGATACCATTGATTTCAGTTTCAAGATGATCTGTCTGTATCTTTTTTTTCTCTGCCTGAATATCACTTTTTTATATAGGACCCAGTGATAAGTTAACACCCATTCTGATTGAGGTGGTTCACACCTTAAGTGACGTATTCTTATCAAAAGATATTAATTAAAATTTGTTCCTATCCACAGGTTTAGATTAACTTTAAGGCTATGTTTTTTCTGGGATAACATTACACCATATATCTGATATAAGTTAAATATCCAGAATATATAGAGACCTGGTACAATTCTACATCAAAAATACAAATAACACAATTTAAACACTGACAAATGACATGAATAGATATTCTTTCAAAGATATACAAATGGCCAATAAGCAAAAGAAAATATGCCCAAAATCAATGTTCATTAAGGAAATGCAAATAAAAACCACAATGTGATACCATATCATACACACAATGATAGCTATTAAAAAACAGAAAATGTCAAGGGTTGGTAAAGATGAGGAGAACTTGGAACTCTTATACATTGCTGGTGTGATTGTAAAATGGTGGAGACCCTGTGGAAAACATTTTGGCAGTTCCTTAGAAAGTTGAACATAGAATTTCCACATGACCCAGTTATTTTACCTCTTGGTATTTATTCAAAATAATTGAAAGCTGGGATTCAAATAGATACATGTTCAACAATCATCATAGCAGCACTATTCACAATAGCCAAAATATGAAAGCAACTCAAGTGTCCATCAAGAAATGAATGGTAAACAAATGTGGAGTATACATACATGGGGACATTATTCAACCATGAAAGGGAGTGAAGTTTTGATAAATGTCACTTCATGGATTAACCTTGCAGACATCATGTTGAGCAAATTAAGCCAGACACAAATAGATGAAAATTGTGTGATCTAACTTACATGAAATACCTAGAATAGGTAAATTCTTAGAGACATAGAGCAAAATACAGGTTACCAGGGACCATAGTCAGGAGGGGAATAGGGAGTTATAGCTTACTGGGTATATGATTCATCCTTGAGGGTAATGAAAAAATTTGGTTTATGGGTGTGGGTGATTGTGATAGAAATTGTGAATTATTTAATACCACTGAAATGTACACTTGAAAAATGATACAATAGAGAATATTGAGTTTTATATATGCTAACTAAAATTAAAAGTTTTTAAAAGTATATACATCAAATACCAAAAAAAATTGTTTTGTTTTTTGTATAGCATATTCTAATCTATTTGCTTTAAAATAGAAGTAGGAATGCTAGAAGAGTTCACCCTTGTATAGTCAGCTTTTAAAATAAATCCTGGAAAGGTAAATATAATAAACATATTTGTTGACTAACTGAGAATGAATTATGGAATGGAAGGATGAACTAATTAAATCTCCTTGCCAAAAATTTGGACATTTTGCTTTAATCATATTTTAATATTATATTAAGTTTCATCAAGAAATAGTGACAAGGTGCATATTATTGTCTAAAATATTCACTCCATTTAGGCAGATCACAAATTTTAGTTCTTCATCTTGATATTTATTATACTTTATATGGCCTTGGGACATTTCAGGCTCCTAAATAATATAGAGTAAAATAATGAAGTAAATGACAAATTGTGGAAAACCAAGGAGAAATTAACAAGACTATTATCTACTTAAAGCTTCTTTTGGCAATTTGTTATTGTTTATGAATTCCAAAAACAGATATTTGATATGTTTGTAAACTGATCCATCCCTCTAGGCATATTAGATTATATTGGATTCAGAGGTTTCACTTTTACTTGAATAAATAATGATTAAGGCATTGATTGGCCCTCATCAATAAGACATTGTATCCCCACCCCCTCACAGAAAAGGGAGGTTAGAATTTTAATGATGGAGCCCCGGGAGTAAGCACACAGATGATTAGAGAGAAGGATTGATTAGACACGGCAGAGACCCCAGGAAGAGAGTTGAGCTGTTCACCTTATAGTCTACAGCTGACCTTGTGGAAATAGCAGAGCAGCTGAGCCCAGAGATAGGCAAGCCTGAGGAAGAGAGGAACCCAGGAAGCTTGAACCCTTGCAGATGTCGGTAGCTGTCATGTTCCAACATGTGGCAGTAGACTTTGGTGAGGGAGGTAATGTGTACTTTGTGGCCTGATAAGTGTAAGCTTCTACCTCAAATAAATACACTTTATAAAAACCAACCAATTTCTGGTATTTTGCATGAGTGCCCCTTTGGCTGACTAATACACTATTGAATACAAAGAATTTAAATTTTGATGCTTTTTTGTGGGACACATATTCACATGAAGATCATGTTGCTGCTGCTTCTGTGATATCCCCTTAATCATGTCTTTCATGTGGTCAGAAACATTGTCTGTGCCACGTACTTTACAATTTCAAAACATACATTCATTATATCCTCAGCTCTGAAAATTTCTTTCTCTGTTTAACATTTGTTAAACATTGCAAAGATTTGTTTTTAAAAGTGTTGTTTTTACACTAAATGTTGTTGATGATTTCTGTTACAGGTCAAACAGGCATTTGAAGTTTATGATTAATTTTCCAGGAAATAGTTTACACTTCTTTGATGTAAATATGCTATTTAAGAAAATTATCTTGGGAAAGTAGACAATACTCTGACTTACACTCTTTATTATTATGTCTAACATAGTCTCTAAGTCACTAAATTTCACTTGGTAAAATATTTGAGAGAAATGAAGTTTATTAGGGAGGGTAAACTAAAGAAGACAGACACTAGAAAGATATAACAGCAAAAAGCTGAAGGACAAAATGGATAAATTTGTCTGTTTAGAGCAGGAGGAATTCTCAGGACTCATTTTGAGCAGTGGGTTACCACAGCAGCCATTGGAAATCAGTGCTTTAAACTGGGAGTCTCCCAGATATCACTGCCAATCAAGCAGTAGCCCCAAAATTCTCAAAGCTTGGGTCACTTGGCTGTGGGCATTTGATGGGCTCTGTGTTCCCCTAGGGAGACTGCTGAGTTTCATTTCCTTCATTAGTAGCATTTAAAACTGATCATAGTGCTGAGTTCAGAAATTGTTCTCCTACAGGTCTAACAAACCACAGTGTAGAATAAAATAAATAAATAATTAATTACTTAAAAATTAAATATTTGAAAGACCCTATTTACATACACACTCATTGGTATAATAAATAAACACCATATCTCTATCACCCACCTCTAACCAATTTTTATCATATATACTTTATTATTAAAATAAATATTACAAATAAGTCATGTTTCTATTGACTCAAACCTTTCCTCTTCCATCTATAGGCAAGCATTATCAATTTCATTAACTTTTTATATTTTCTAAAACTTTATTTACTGCATTTGTTACTATGTAATTGGGTACATAAACTAGATATTTAGATAGACAAATGATAGATTTTCCCAGTTTTGTAGTTTTAGAATCTGATTTATTTAATTAATAAAATCTGTGCTAGTTTGTGGTTTATTTTCCCCCACCCCAGGGTTAAATTTTTGAGATATACTTCTCTCTCTATCTCTCTTTTCAAAAAATTTGAATTAAGCTTCAACTTTTATATCATGAAATATGGTCATTTGTTGAATTGAAAGCATTGTGAATGAAAATGTCGTCTGGAACAAGCACTAAATAAAAGGCCACCCTTTCACCAGTCTCCCTTGACCATTAACAATAACTAGCTCATCATTCCAGGCATTAGACATTTCATTTATTGCAGCAAAAGATGCTTCACAACATTCATAACTTTAAAAATTCTTCAGGAAAGGCGTTTATTGGCAAATTACAAGTTTTTACTAAAAATGGTGTAGTTTACACTTGATTAATATTCACAAAGAGCTGTTTGAGAAAGAGAAATTAAAATGCACCTTATGTTTGTGTGTGTGTGTGTTTTGTTTTGTTTTGTTTTGTTTTGCAATCAAGCAAGCTCAACCCAGATCTACTTTACCACAGAATGTAAAAAAGACACCATGAGGCATCCTCACTGCTGTTAATAACTAGATGTTAAAACAGCTTCTTCCAGGAGAATGCACGTATTTTGAAGTTAGTATCACACTTAATATAAAACTGAAAGTTAGGAGAGCAACTTTCTAGAAGCCACAGTTTGTTACACTATCAACTTTGGAAATAAAAAATTTGTCTTACTGGTCTCACCTGGAAAGGAAAGTTCACTGGTCTAGGCTGTGCTACGGAGGCCCTCCAACAGCCAACCCCAGGCCTGGCCCTTTGTTGAGCATCTCCATTAGAGGTGCCCAATCTAGATGTCAGAATGTTTCCCTTTTGACCACAATCATCATGTGAAATGATTCTGGAGTCTTCTCAGGTCTTTCATTCTCTAAAAATGCACAAGCAACTTTGCTTTATATAGTAGGGTAAGCATCCAGCCTTTCGAAGCCTGGAAGAAGATGCTGAAGACACAGCAGAAATGAGAGTGTTGGTTGCTGTTAGCTGGCCATCATGGGGCTTAAAGACAGGCTGCTGGATCTAGCCTTAGAACAGAGGAATCCTCCACCATGTCAGAGGAAGAAATTTTTAGAAACATTAGGGGTTCTCTCCTTACATATGATGGGGAAAAATAAATAAAGGAAGGGAGAGATTGACTCTATCAATGCAACAAAAGACAAGGAAGATAGAATAAGATGTCACATTACTTCAAGGCAGTAAAATAACTAATCCCAACATACAAAATAACAATTTTCTTCAGGAAGGCTGTTGAAGAGGGTTTGGTGGTGGCCCTTATCCACCATTTGAAAAAGTTTAAGTGTCAAGTATAATGACTAATCTCCATGAGTTTATGGCCTAATGATAATAAAGAGACACTTTTCTTAAGATCTATATGAAAGGTGACAGAGAGGAAAGAAAGTGGAAAACAACAGAATAATTGGAAATGAACCAAAGGTTACGCTTCATCTGGTTTCATCAGTTTGTTTTTTTTCCCCCATTTTATTCTAGACCTTACTGATTTATTTTTAAAATTTATATATTTTAAAGAAACTTTATATTGCATAAATGTTACCTAAAAAATTTAGTGAATTCCTATATGCCCACTCCTTCCCATTCCCACATTAACAACATTTATCACTAGTTTGGTACATTTGTTAAAATTGATCAACACATATTGAAGCATTGCCACTAGTTTGAGCAGCCTGTGCACTGAAACCTCCAGAACTAGTTTCTTTTGGACTGGGGGTAGGTTTAAAATTTTCCTATTATCAGTTATCAAGGGAATAATAAAGTCCATCTCCTCTGAAAAGCCGACTTCCTATGACTGACTTTGATCACATGCTCACATCCAGAGATTGTCACAAGAACAGTGATGTTACTTGCTGAAAGCTGGGCCATGACAGGTATTCACACAAATTTTTTGCTGATGAAGGATGTCAGTATTTTTCTGGAGGTCATGCATCAGAAAAGGACTTTTGAGATTGCTACATAAATATGAATTCATTGCTGCAGCACTAGCAAGAGTTTTCTTTTCTTCAAGGGATATTATTTATAGGCTGTGGAGTGTGACCACAAATAGGCAAAGATCACTAAGTTCAGTGCCACACTTTCAGGTGAAAGACTTTGTTATTTTACACCAGTTTCTATCCCCTCATAATAAAATTGGTCCCTTTTTCTAGCTTCTAAATATGTATTTTTTATTTTTTTATCAAGGGTCATGTGCCTTCAATTATTTTCCTTGGGGATAAAAATGCAAAGGAATTAATTTTATTATAGAAATTAATTTAATTAATGCTTTTAAATGATTCTTTCTGTAAAATAAAAGGAGAGGTCAAGCTGGACCTGCGAAAATGATCATGTCCTGGCTCTTTCCTTCCTCCCTCCCTCCCTCCTTCCTTCACTCCGTCCTTCCTTTCTTTCTTTCTCTTTTTCTTTCTCTTTCTCTTTTTTCTCTTTCTCTCTTTCTTTCTTTTGCAAAACCCCTTTATTCAAAGTCAAAAAAAAATTATGGAAATCCCTTACTCAAACTAGTGGTAAAGAAATAAATGAAGAGTTGCATCACCCATTAGGAGAAGTGGGTGAGCTGTGGGATTTGTCAGGAGACCTCAGATACTGAATACCCTATTCACTACCAAAGGTCTTTTCAGCAGGGTGAAGCCAAGAAGGGTGGAGCACAAGGTGAAGGAAGCCCACTGCATGGCCGTATCTATATTGTATTTCTTTCTGCAAATTATAACGGACCAACCATTTGTGGAGTCAATTTTTGACCAGGAGAGTGAGTTAGGGATGAAAACATACAGGAAAAATGGCTTACACAATTCCTTATACATTTTCCCTCCTCCTGTGTACAGGGCAGTTCTCAACCCCTCCTCTAAAACATGTGACAGGGATGGAGGGGTGAGATGGGAGGAGGTGATATTTGTCCATTAAAGAGCAAAGAGAGCCTACCTGATCCATTACTAAATCTAATGATCCTTTGCCAGGGGTGGAGAGAATCATAAACAATATGCCATTCAGCTGGGGACACTGACTGCTAAACAATAGTGTGGTAAGACCTGCCCCCATGCTCCTGGCTCACTAAATCATTTAGCATTCTCACTCACTATAAGACCTAGGAATGAAAGAAATACAACACACAGGGAAACCAAGTTGATAGTTCCAGGACTGGAATTCTGCCTGTCTCTTTCCATGTACACATCAAAATGAGAAATGCAATTCCTTATAATCATTCCAAGGTGATAATTAAGAGTCCAAAATATTCCAGACCGGCCTCCCAGATTACTATGGTCAGCCTGAAAACTTAATTAAGCACTTTAAAGAACTCAAAGGGGTGTCAAAAGTGGGACACACTCTTCCTCATAACAACAAAATCTCTGAAGGCCCACTCTATTATAACATTGGCAAATATATTGAATTTCATATTAATATAATGCGTGAAACTTCTTTGGAATTACAAAAATGTTCTTTCTAAACCTTTCTTCATAAGGAAGTAGAAAAACTTCTTTTTAAGGTGTCTTTAAAGTCGTAGAGCTTTTCTTTCTGTGCTTTTTATACTAACACCTAACTTGTCCACTTTGGTTGTAAGCAAGTGAAGAATGTCATCTTTCTCCTGGACTTCCATCTGCATCCCCAGGGCTCTGTCCTTCAGGTGGCCCACTCCAAGGAACAGCTCATCGAGATTGCTGTGGATCTTCTGGTGACAAGCTCTGAGGTGTGGATTCTTTGGTAAGCCTCAGCACTGATGGCAGAGCTGGCCCTTCCAGTGATTGAGTTTGAGTTATCCAGGTTTCTGAGGTTTGATTGACTGGTCTGGTACTTCCTTGTTCTTCTTTACTTGTAATCATTGTTTCTTTCAATCTGTTGCTGGGCTAGGGGTGAGGTGCATTGTTGTATAAAGAATGTAGCTTTAAAA
>JAQZBX010002012.1:38697-76166 GCA_029593785.1 Cabassous unicinctus | reverse complement strand
TTCCCGGGGCCTCCTTGTGAGGGCAGGCCGGCCCGCGCGGCGCGAGGGGCTGATGCAGCGGGACCTCACAGTGAGGGGAAGATAAGCAGACACGGAGAAGACATACAGTGAATGGACACAGCAAGCACAAGCAGAAAGTGGGGGATAAATAAATAAATAAATAAATCTTTAAAAAATAAAATAAAATAAAATAAAAGTTTACATGGAAATCCAAAGGAGCTGAAATAGCCAAAATAATTTTGGTAAAGCAGAGCTAAGTTGGAACAGACTTTTTGACTTATTATAGAGCTATAATAACCAAGACAATGTGGTATTGGTATGAGATTAGAAAAAGATCCGTGGCGAATAATTGAAAGTCCAGAAATATTCCACACATATATATGCTCAATTGATTTTATCTAAAGATGCAATGACAACTCAATTGGGAAAGTATAGTCCTTTCAACAAAAAGAGCTAGAACAATTCAATATCGACATGCAAGGAAGAGAAAGAAATAACTGGATAGCCCTTACATTATACTTTACACAAAAATTAATTCAAATGTACCATAGACCTAAATGTAGCTTAAAGAACAAAACTTCTAGAAAACAACAAGAAGAATATGGTGACCTTGGGGTAGACCATGATTTCTTAAATAGGACACATATATAAAAGAAATAATTGATAAATTGGCTTCAGCAATTAAAATAGTTTTGGGCATCAAAAGGCACTATTATGAAAATGAAAAGGCATCCTACAGAATTGGAGAAAGTATTTGCAAAACATATGTCCAGTATTAGTCTTTTATCAGAATATTTAAAGAACCCCCACAATGTAATAATAAGAAAAGCAGCCCAATAAAATACGGATAAAAGTCTCAAACAGATACTTTTCTATAAAAAAAAAAACACATGGAAAGATGATCAACATCATTAATCACTAGGGAAATGAAAATTAAATCACTATGAAATACAAATAAACACTCAGTTGAATGACTACAATTAAAAAGATTAACAACATCAAGTATATCGACAAAGATGTGGAGCAACTAGAGCTCTAATACTTTGCTGATGGAATTCAAAATGGTAGTGCCACTTTGGAAAATAATTTAGCAGTTTCTTATAAAATTAAACCAATAATTGTCATATTACCCAGTCATTTTCCTCCCATGAGAAATGAAACAGATAGCGATAAAAGGTCTTGTACATTAATTTTCATAGAGAGGTAGCTAGAGGATTGATTTTAAGAAAGGAACAAAGGAATATTTCAGGACAATGGAAAATTCTTTATCAAGATTGTGGGGTCATTATATAGTTACATACATTTGTCAAATCTCACCAAATTTAGACTTAAAATTGGTGGAAGATTTATTTGGTATAAATTATAGCTGCATAATGATAAAAATGTAGTAATTATTTGGCATTACGTTTTATGAAAGTGGTACAATTTATCTAATAGTTTCATTCATAATTTTTTTTTTTAAAAGAGAAAGAACTGAGTCAGCTGGCAAGACTTTTTTTGCTCCATTGCCTTTCAATCTGTCCTTCCTTGTTATCCGGCATGCAGATGAGATACTTGAGGTAGAACAAATCAAGGTGAAAACACAAGCTAGAAATGGCAGGGTGGGAAGTTAAAGGGAGCCTGCGTCCTTATGTCATTGCAGAACATTTATGGAGCCTAAGATTGCCTATGTCTAGATTACTACATGTGAGAGAAGCAAAGTCCTTAAGTATTACTTAAACAGCTACATGCACTTTATTACTGATAAATCTGTTTACATGAGTCCCTTTGTCTTTAGATCCAGAAAAATAATTGAGACCCAGTGTAGCAGTTTGGTATTATTTATGAATTCCAAAAATAGTTATTGGATTATGTTTGTGAACTGGTCTTTTCCTCTGGGCATATTAGATTGTATTGGATTCAGAGGTTTCACTTTTACTTGATAAAATTATGATTAGGGCTTGGATTGGGCCACGTCAGTAGGAGGTCCAGTCCCCCTTGGTGGGCAGGGACTCACAGAGAAAACTACATGGCAGAAGAGGGAGTTGGAGTTTTGATCCTGGCCAGGGAAGTAAGCATACAGAGAAGCAGATACATGAGGAAAGAAAGAAGGCACCATTAGACACTGCAGAGGCCCCAGAAAGAGAGACAAGCTGTTCACCTGATGGTTTAAAGCTGGCCTTGTGGAGAGAAGAGAGCAGCTGAACATGCAGAGGAGTAAGCCCCAGGGGAGAGACGAGATTTATCCCAGCCTACAGCTGATATTGGAAGAAGCTGGGACCAAGGAGCTTTAAGAGGAAGAGGGAGGCTGAACCCTTGAAGATGTTGGCAGCCATCTTGCTCCAACACATGGCAACAGACTTTGGTGAGAGAAGTAATTTACTCTTTATGGCCTTGTGACTGTAAGCTTCTACCCCAAATAAATACCCTTTATAAAAATAAACCAATTTCTGGTACTTTGCATCAGCACCCCTTTGCCTGACTAATACACTCATGCACCCTGGTTCTTCACTGCCCCACCAAAGAACTTTCTGAAAGACCTACACACAACATCAGATGTGCATCCACATTCCTGACAGGAACAGGGTAAAATCAAAGCCTGAGAGAATTCATCCTTCTATTAAATAATTTTGTACTTGCTTCCTCTTCTGCTTATGGTTTCTCTTATATATCTTAAACATATGTGCAGAGACCATTCCCCTTTTGGATTTTTTAATCTCAGAGGGGCTACATTCACAACAAGGAATTACAATGTAGGGCTTAATTGTTCTGGCTTTGGTCAGACTACTTGGATTCAAACCCCAGGTGTACAACTTGGGCAACAATTGACTTTCTGCAATTGGTTTCCTCATCTGTAAAATGTGGCTAATAATAGCAACTACTTCATATGGTTCTCATAAAGACTGCATGAAGTAATTCATTAAAAGGACTCCAAATTTAGCTTATTACTCTATGTCAAAAGGTAAGCTTAATACATACAAACAACTTCTGTATTTAGCTTGGTACTCATGGCAATATTTGTTCACTCATCTCCTTAATAAAGTATCTAGCAATTATTGGGGGATGATTTACTATGAGCCAGGCATAGTTCTAAACCTCTATAAACTCAATTTTACTGACTCATTCTTCAGATGCTACAGATTCGACTGTATCTACAGATTCTACAGATGCTACATTGTAACCGTTGGCCAATTCGATGTAATTATGAATTCCAAAAATATAATTGGATCATGCTTTTAAACTGATCTGTTAATCTGGGCATGATTAGATTATGATTAGGGCGTTGAGCCCCACCCCTGGGTGGGTGGGGAATCAAATATAAAAGGCATGGCAAGAACAGTTTTGAGTAGCAGTCTTTTGAGAAGCAGCTTTGATGTTGGAAGAAGGCCCCAGGAGGAGAGAAGCGAACTGTTCACCTGATCGCCTACAGCTGACCTTGTAGAGGAAACAGGAGTTAAGCCCTGAGAGAAACGCAGCCCCGGGAAGAGAGGAACCCAAGAAGCCTGACCCTGGGCAAATGTCGGCAGCTGTCTTGCTCCAACACGTTACAATGAACTTTGGTGAGGGAAGAAACTTATGCTTTATGGCCTGGTAGCTGTGGACTTCTACCCCAAATAAATACCCTTTATAAAGACCAACCCATTTTTGGTATTTCACATTAGCACCCCTTTGGCTGACTAATACATACATCTTTAGAATGGGTCAGTAATACTTAGTTAATAAGATGTTTATGAATATTCAATTTTTGGCTTTCAGTAGGTCACCTCATTTATCAAAATTAAATGGGGTATGGGAGAATTTCTATTCTCCTACCATGCACAATTGTTGTGAAGGAAAAAAAAATGTGTATAATGTGTTACAAAAGGCATATTTTATATAATTTTTCTCTACTATAGATATGTACCTACAAATGCTATATTTATACATGTTTATTTTTGCTATAACTTTGAAAAATTGAGTGTGAGGTAGATGTGAAACTTGTTAAAAATAACCAAAGACGATAAAAAGGGAGATTTAATTATGTACAATGTTTACTTCACCAGTTCTTTTACAAAAAGCAAAAAGCAAAAACAGATACAGTTCAGTTTATTAAAAGCTGTGCATGCATATGAATGTGTATGTGTCTGTGTTCCTTTCTAATTAATAAGTTTTGCCATTTTGCAACATAAGGAAAAACAAAAATTGATTACTTCTTAGGTCTCCTATGAATCTGATGATGAATTTCTGGAATTTAGACTTATTAACTTCCTCAAATACACCTAGGAATTGGTTGTTTTCTGAAGATTTACAGCAAGCTATTAGAATTTTATGAGATTTGAAGTTTATTGAAAATTAGAAAATGATGAAAATATAATAGATGGATCAACTAAAAGAAAGCAATATTTTCTAAAGTACTTAAAAACATGTTGTTTATGGAATGGAACATTACTATGGATTTTTATGGAGTCTGCTTATTAGAATACTGCAGTATTGTCCTTAAGAGATTCTTCTTTTTTAAAAAGGAGTTAATATCCATATTGGGCTATCAGGTAGCAAAAATTTAAGTTATTTATTTAATGCACGCAAATATTCATCCAGGAGTGTTTGCACTCCAATGAATACCTAAATATGCTCTAAGAGATTCAAGGCATTAAGAAAAGATTGAGGAAATATATGAGCCTTCGTTTTCCTGGAAAATAAGACAAGGAAAGCAGATGAGGCATAAAGCTTAAAAATACCAAATTTCCAGACCCAAGATAGAATGTGCTTTCCACTCCTCCTTTTTTCACTATTAGAAAGTAGATAAAAATAAACATATCCTTCTTCTAGACTTAAAGTTGAAACGGCTGTATGGGTCACACTGTGATCATGTTCTATCTTTCTTGCAAGTCCTAACTAGACATAAGCAAACTACTATGAAAAAAGTCTAGCCAAAAATTCCTTCTATATAAATTATGTTCAAATTAGATAAAATCAAACTTCATTGGTTATGACATTCATTTTGATTTGATTTTTAAATAATCCCATCCAAAATTCCTACATTAAAACCAAAATACCACAAGGAACTTTTCTGCCTTCTCCTTCCCATTTTTCCTACAATTCCCATTTATCCTGGTTACAATTACATAGTCACTTCAAAAGTATAAAGTAGTCCCATTTTTGTCATTGAGGTATACTGATATTCTTAAGCACAGCTTATTATTATTATTATTTAGCTCTTTGGACCATGAAAGATAATAATTTTCTTTCAAAAGTGATAAACATCAATCTCTATGGAGTACAATTTGGCAATATCTATGTATCTACTTATCTGTCACTTTTATACCCAGAATTTCCTGCAACTGTATTTCAACAATTTTGCAGAAACTCATGTATAAAGATATTTACTGCAGCATTGTAATAACAAAAGATCGAAGACAACCTAAATGTCCATCAATATGTGACGAATTAAATAAATGAGTACAGGTCAAGACAACAGAAAGGTATGCAGAAGTTAAGAAGCACAAAGCCACTCTATTAGGACTGATATAACATATTCAATGAGGTATATTAGCAAATGAATAAAGCTATATTGTATAACAACATGTAAACTATACAACGGTTTGCTTAAAATTATAAATACAATTATACAATTAATAAATGCATAAAATATCTCTGGAAGGATACATAAAAAATTGGCAATACAGGTTGCCTATGGGGCAGAGTAAATATATTTACTGTAAAATAGGGTTAAAGGAAGACTATCTTTTCACTGAATGCTCTTTTATTAGTTTTAAATATGTATCATGTGAATGCATTTACTATTCAAATGAATTAAGCATATTAAAAGGTAATATACATCTGAAGAGGTAGTGTTTTTACTAAAAAAAGAAGAGAAGACATTGCTAGTGGGGAACATAGCCATGCTAGAGAAAATATAACTAGTATTTAGTGCTAATATTTACAGATATTACCAAGAAGGTTTACATTGTGGTAAAGGTCTCTATAATTTGCATAAATTTTGCTTGTGATGAAAGAGTTGGAAAGAGAACACTTTGAAATTGTAATAAGAAAAAATTAGGAGTGAAATATTTTTGGCTGCTTGATTGTTTGCAAACCACACATAATTAATTTTTTTTTCAGAGTGGTTGGAATCAAGGGGAACAAATTTCCTGGAATGAGACTAGAGTTTTCTTGCATGATTCAGAATTAAGACTAGGATCTAATAAATATAAAACTCAGGACCCAAAGGAAAAGTACAACAAGATTTATCCCAGAACTTTCTGTATAGTGGTGATTAGGTAGGGTACTAACATCCCTTAATAAGTGAAAGAATGAAGTAGAATCAGGAGTTTTTCTTTAAAAGTTTATTTCAGTGGCTGGAAGGGAGAAAGTGTTGTTCACCCTTCTAGAACTATAAATACTTAGTGTATCCCAGCCTATTTATCAATCCACTGAGATTTACATGTTGTGTTTGCTTGACTATTTCTTGTTTCTTCTTGTATATTAATGCTTTCCAATACATTTAGATCATTTTGATGATATAATACATTTTTAAAGTTTGATTGAGCTCAGTGAGACTATAAAGAAACCGATCCTCCCACCCCCACTTCCACATGATGGTTAAAATACTTGATTTATTGTTGATAGATAAAAACAGGGATATTCCACCTATTGTAAGGAAAATAATCACTGCACTTAAACTATTGGAAAAATTATCCTTTCTTAACAAATCAATTTTATTGATACATGTTAATAAAGCATAAATCCATCCAAAGTGTACAATAAATGGTATTTGGTATAATGCCATATTTGTGTATTCATCATTTCTATCATTATTAGAGCACTTTCATTATTCCAACAATAATAAAAATATAAACAAACAAACAAAACTCATCACCTCTCAATCTCTTTATGCTTCCCTTCCCACACATAGCTTCTATTCTTATTCCTTCTCTCTACTGTATTTGTATTTACATTTTGTAAAAACAGTCTTATATATGCACTATCACCCATATTCCCATAGGAACACTTATTCACTGTTGGTGGGAATGTAGAATAGTACAGCCACTGTGGAGGACTGTTTGGCAGTTCCTAAAGAAGTAGAATATAGACTTGCCATGTGACCCAGCAATACCATTACTAGGTATATACCCAGAAGAACTAAGAGCAGTGACACGAACAGCCATCTGCACACTGATGTTCATAGCAGCATTAGTTTCAATTGCCAAAAGCTGGAAACAACCCAGATGTCCATCAACTGATGAATGGATATACAAATTGTGGTGTAGGCACACAATGGAATATTATGCAGCAGAAAGAAGAAATGAAGTCGTGAAGCATTTGATAACATGGATGAACTTGGAGGACATTATGTTGAATGATGCAAGCCAGACTCATAAGGACAAATACTGTATTATTGCACTATTATGAACTAAATATATTGTGTAAACTTATGGAGTTAATAATTAGAATATAGATCCCCAGAAAATAGCAGCAGGGTAGAGAATGGAAAGCTGAGGGTTAATCTGCAGAATTGTTAAAGAAGGTTGTTTGTAAATCGTTGGAAATCAATGGAAATAGTGAAAGCATATTATGGTGTTTGTAACTAGCAGAGCTATGATATGAGTATGACAGTGATTGAAAAGGAAAGTCTAAGGGCGTGTATGTTAATAGAAGGAAAGCTAAAAACGCTGACATGGGACTTTATAAGATAGTAAAGTCTCATGTAAAAAATATCTTTTACTTTTAAATTTTGAACCATAAAATATGCCCAACTAGAGAAAACAATACTTTTAAAATAATTATTTTTATCGTTATATAACTGTTCTAAAATCTTGTTATTTTCCATACCCCCCACGTTGAGTAACCACAGATCCTTTGTTCCTAAGCCCTACCTTCCTTTTTTAATCTTTTCAAAAAACTTGTCTGTTGACAATTTTTCCCATTAGAGTGTAAAGTTTCAAGAACAGAGACCATACTCATCTTACTCACCATATTCCCCATGTCTAGCACAGTACCTGACAAGTGGTAGGTGCTCAATAAATCTTTGTTGAGTGATTGAATTAATGACTATGACCTTTTCCAAAGATTAAATGCCATTTTTATTAAGAAGCCAGAGTGGCATCACATTGCCCAAAACAAGGCCTTTGATTCCTTAAACTACATGCATAGATTCCTTTGGCAGAATATGACAGGCTGATATCAAATACTGGGATTACATATACCTTCTCATTTAAAGGGCACAATACTGTGAACTCTGTCCAGGTTTCTGTATAAATTCCAGATGACCAAGGGAATAAGACATGGAGAAATGATCCTTCTTATCCCTAAAATCTTATGGCTATAAAAAGTGGCCTAAAAATCAAAGTCACAGGAATAACTTGATAATAATTTTAGCATTGTTGTTTAGTATGGATTTTGGCTAGTTTGGGCAAGGGTCATCTATTATAGATAGGATTGAAGTTCAGTTGAAGCAGATATAATTTGGATTTGCCCATAGGATAAGGAGAAATTTTCTCCTCTACAAGGAAGGAATGGAAAGAACTTGGGTTCTTGATGACACCATTGATTCACTACAATCACCAACCCTGATCCTGCTCTATGTCTACACTTATACTGTGTATAAGAGCCAATAAATGACCTTATTGTTTAAAACACTGATTTATTTTCTTTTACTTGCAGAAGGAAACATTACAATATTCAAAATAAATAAAATCAAGGTGCTCTTATCTCCATAAGCAACTTTTTTTTTTTAACCTATTTGAGGACAAAAGACATGCAAATTATGGCTCAGTTGTGAGCATGGTAGATCTTAGCAAATATTAAATAAATCACCATATTCCATGCAGTAGTTTTTCAACAAGTCTGGTGTTAGCTATTCTTGATGAAGAATAGTGTGACTATAATCTCAGCCCAGGTCTTTTGCTTTGGTGACACTGATCATTTTAGCTGCAGTATTTTAAATCCTGTTTATCAAGAGAAACTTTGTACACCAAAGAATCTATCTTGAAGAAGGCCAGTTAGCACTGCTCCAATCAGACCTGGGACAAGCACAGAGTTTACTGGGCCCCTCAGCCTGGCTCTTCCACGCAGCATTGCAGAGAGAAGGATAGCAGCTAGACTTCAAAATCTGGGGATCTTACTCATTCTCATAGATTTCCCATGAAGTTGTTTCCTTAAGACCTTGAGGAAGACTAAATAGGGTCAAATGATCAAAAAAAAAAAAAAAACTTTGTTTAACTGTCCTTGGTTTATCAGATCCTTTTGTTAGTCTTTAGTATGATTTTTTATAATTGAAGAAGTTGTGGGTTTATTGAAAAAGCCTATAATTAACTATTTGCTTTGGTGTGTAAATTTATTACAATGGATGAAAGTACAGTTTCATAATTATACTATGAATTATAGTCCATGATTTAACTTAAGGTTGCACTCTTTGTTGTGCAAGTCTATGGATTGTTTTTTAAACTTTATTCTGGTAACATATATGAAGTGGGACCTAAAATTTTCCCTTTTAACTATATACAAACATATAATTCAGTGCTGTTTATTATGTTCACAATGTTGTGCTACCATCACCACCATCCATTACCAAAACTTTTATATCATCTCAAATAGAAACTGTACATTTTAAGCCTTGTAACTCCATTTTCCCTACCCCCCACCCCATCCCTTTGTAACTTATATTCTAGATTCTTTTCTATGGCTTCACTTATCCTAATTATTTCATATCAGTGAGATCATAAAATATTTGTCCTTCTATATCTGATCTATTTCACTTAACATGATGTCTTCAGGGTTCATCCATGTTGTCACATATATCAAAATGTCATTCCTTTTTACAGCTGAATAATATCCCATTGTGTATTTATTCCTTTATCAGTTGATGGACCTTTGGATTGCTTCCATCTCTTGGCAATTGTGAATAATGCCACTATGAACATCAACTGCAAATATCTGTTCAAGTTGCTGCTTTCAATTCTTTTGGGTATATGCCTAAAAGTGAGATTGCCAGGCCATCTGTTAGTTCTAGACTTAACTCTCTGAAGTACTGCCAAACTGTTTTCCACAGAAACTGCACCATTTTACATTCCCACAGCAATGAATGAGTATTCCTATTTCTCCACATCCTCAACACTTGTAAGTTATAATTTTTTAAATAGTAGCCATTCTAGTGGGAATAAAATATCTCATGGTTTTGATTTACATTTCTCTGATGGTCAATAACATCAAGTATCTTTTCATGTGCTTTCTAGCAATTTCTTTATCTTCTTTGGAGAAATGTCTCTTCAAGTCTTTTGTGCATTTTTAAATTGGGCTCTCTTTGTTGTTGAGTTGAGGGATTTCTTTATATATTCTGAATATTAAACCCTTATCATATATATATGTTTCCAAATATTTTCTCCTATTGTGTAGGTTGCCATTTTATGTTCATAAAATCCTTTGATGCACAAAAGTTTTTTGTTTTTTTTTTGATGAGGGCCCATTTATGTAAATTTTCTGTTGCTTATGCTTTGGATTTAAAGTTAAAAAAACCATTACTTAACTCTAGGTCCTGAAGATGCTTCCCTCCATTTTCTTCTAGGAATTTGCTAATTCTGGCTATTATATTTAGGTTTTTGATCCATTTTGATTTTTGTAAGTGGTGTGAGGTGGGGGTCCACCTTCATTCTTTTCCATCTGGAGAGAGTTTTCCTAGCACTATATATTGGAGACTATTCTTTCCCAATTGACAGAATAGTAGTCTTTGCCCATTGTCAGAAATCATTTGACCATAAATGTGGGGACTGATTTCTGAACTCTCAATTTTATTCCACTGGTCTATATATTTGCCCTTGTGCCAGTCCCATGCTATTTTGACTAATGTGGTTTGTAATATGTTTTAAGATCAGTTAGTATGATTCCTCCCACTTTGTTCTTTATTTTTCAAGATGTCTTTGGCTATTCAGGGCCCCTTACCCTTCCATATAAATTTGATTATTGACTTTTCCAGTTCTGCAAAGAATGCTGTTGGAATTTTGGTTGGGATTGCACTGAATCTGTAAATTGCTTAGAGTAAAATTCAACATCTTAACAATATTTAGTCTTCTAATCCATGAAAATGGATGCCCTTCCATTTATTTAGGCTTTCTTTGATTTTTAATCAATGTTTTGCTGTTTTCTGTGTAGAAGTCCTTTACATTCTTGATTAGATTTATTTGTAGATATTTGATTCTTTTAGTTGTTATTGTAAATGGAAGTTTTCTTCATTTCTTCTTCTGATTGTTCATTACTAGTCTATAGAAACACTACTGATTTTGAAGTGTTTTTCTTGTACCCCACCACATTGATGAATTCATTTATTAGCTTTTGTAGCTTTGTTGTGGCTTTTTCAGAATTTTCTGTATATAGGATTATGTCATCGGCAAATAAGGAAAGTTTTACTTCTTCCTTTTCAATTTGGAAATCTTTTATTTATTTTTCTTGCCTAATTGCTCTGGCTAGTACATCTAGTACATTGTTGAATAATGATGGTGACAGTGGGCATCCTTGTCTTGTTCCCGTTCTTAGAAGGAAAACTTTCCATCTTTCACATTAAGTAGGATGTTAGCTATATGCTTTTCATATATGCCCTTTTTCATGTTGAGGAAGTTTTCTTCTATTCCTAGTTTTTCAGTTTTTTTTGTTTTTTGTTTTTTAATAAAGAAAGGTGCTGGATTTTGTGTAATGCCTTTTCTACATCAGTTTGAATGATCATGTGCTTTTTTCCTTCATTGTATTAATGTGGTAATTACATTAATTGATTCTATGTTGAACTACCCTTGCATACATGGGATAAATTCCACTTGATCGTGGTGTATAATTATTTTAATGTTCTGTTTGATTCAGTTTGCTCTTATTTTTTGAGGATTTTTGCATCTTTATTCTTAAGAGATATTGGTCTGTAATTTTCTTTTCTTATGGTAATTTTAGCTGGATTTGGTATGAGTGTGATTCAATCTCTACTGTTTATTGTTTGTTGAGATCTTCAGTTCTTCTTGGATCAGTGTAGTAGTTTGTGGGTTTCTAGGAATTTGTCCATTTCATCTAAGTTATCTAATTTGTTCATGTACAGTTGCTCATAATGTCTTTTCTTTTTTATTTCAATGAGTTTAGTAGTAATGGCCCCTTTTCATTTCTGATTTCAGGTATGTGCATGCTCTTTTTTTCTTCAGTCTAGCTAAAGTTTTGTCAGTTTTACTTATCTTTTCAAAGAACCAACTTTTAGTTTTAATTCTCTCTCTTGTTTTTTTTTTTTAATTCTCTATTTCATTTATCTCTGCTCTAATCTTTGTTATTTCTTTCCTTCTGCTCACTTTCTTTTTAGCTTACTCTTCTTCCTTTGTATGGGCCATCATTTCCTGTTTCTTTTTTTGTTTTATAATCTTTTGTTGTCCACTCTATATTTTAATATTTTAAAAAATTAACTCTGGGATTTATTCTCTGAGATTTCTCTTTCTTGAATTTGTATCCAGCTAGTGATATGACAAGTATTCTTGAGTGCCAGGAGCTAACAAAACCAAGCAAACTTAAGCAAAAAATACCTTTCACTCTCTTTTCAAATTGGCTTTTCATTGGCTGGTGCTCTCCATCAGAGTTCAGCCCTCCTATCAGGAAGGTCAGCCCAAGGAAAATGCAAAGTGAAGTCTTTCTTGTCTTTACTGGACCTGTGACTTGTCCTGGGCTTGTGCTTGCTAGTGACCTTAGGAGTGCCCCTGTTTACAGGAGTTTGAATGCCCTCTCTACTTCACAAGAAACCCACCTTCTCCCTCTCCCAGGCGTTCCACTGCAGGATTTAAAGCATGTAAGCCTTTACCCCAGGCTTCCTGCTTCATTTGTTTCTTACACAACTTTTGTTGTCACAAGCTGCTTTTGCCTGGATGGAATTTCTGAAAGGGGGTGCACACTGAAGAAGTTTCCTAGGGACCCACAAATGAAGAACCAGCCAACTCCTTGCTCAGGGAAGGGTATCAGGGAAGGGCCAGTAAGGGTTCCAGGAGCTTCTTCCACAACTCCCCAAAGCTGTGCTTTCTTGTCTAAGAACCTCCCCAGCAATTGCAGCCCTTCAACTGTCCTCCCCTCCACCATCTTTGTCCAGGGAAGGCTGGAACAATGGTCACCCTCAGAACTGGCCCCCAATGACCTAAAGTACGTAATCAAAAGCAGTGATCAAAATCTGTTGATTTCTCTTTTAATGTATTTTGAGGTTATATTATTAAATGTACACAGATACATAATTACTTTACCTCTGCAGTACATTTTTTCTGTTCCCCACCCCTTATCCATTATTTTATAACAAAAAAAAATACTATGCCAGTTTTATCTTGGTTAGTACTTACATGGTTTATCTTTTCCATCCTCTCTTTTTAAAAAATATTTCTATGTCATTAAGATTCAGATCATGCAACTTAGCATTTTATTTTGTAACTTCATTTTGCCGTAATTTAACTGGTGAAAGATTTATTTTGAGTACTGATATTTTGAGTTCCTCAACCATGAAATATTATGCTTTTTATTTCTTATGTTATTCCTTTGCTTCTTTAATATGTTTCATTTAGAAGCAATCAATATCACTTCCCTTTCCTTGAATAATAATGAGAACATTTTAATTCTGTTCACCACCTTTCACCCCAACTTATTGCTGTCCAATTTTTAAATTCATATTATGTTTATATTCTCCAATTAGTTGCCATAATTATTGACTTTTATGTTCTGTGCTGTTTAAATTTACCAATTTCTTTGCTCATCATTACTTCTTAAAACTCTCTTCAAATTAGGTTCAATTTCCTTCTTCCAGAAGTATAAATTATAGAAACTCCTTCAACATGTGTCTGTATATAGTCAGCCATCTCAGATTTTGTTTGATTAAAATGTCTTCATACTGTCACTTGTGAATTTAGTAATTATAATCTGTTCAAATTTTTAGGTTACATTTCCTATGCTTCTGCTCTTTGGAAATATTACTTGTGGCAGATTATATCTTCCATAGCTAGCCACCATCTCCCATCTCACATGCTTTTCTGCAATATGACCTTGCCTTCCTACAGTGAAATATAGGCTCCATGCTGTCCTCCTCTCCATACCAAATCTAGAAGTTTTGTGACTTTTTTGTAACCAATAGACTGTGGCAAAATGAGGTTTCATGACTTCCAAAGCAAAGAAAAAAAAATCTGAAGCACCTCACTTTTGAACTCTGAGCTTCCATTTAAAATCTCTAACTATCATGAGACCACCTTAGGAAACAGGGGCACATGGAGTGAACACATTCTCTGGCCACAGCATCAGTCAACAACCAACATCAACTGGCACACATATGAGTGAAGACTTCTTTAAAAGATTTCAGTCCTTAGCTGTCGAATAACTCCACCTGTCTTGTTGTCCCAGCTGAGGACCCAGATATCTTGGAGGAGAAACAAACCATTTCCACTGTACCCTGCCCAAATTCCTGGACTACAGAATCTGTAAGCATACTAAAATGGCTGTTTTAAGCCACATAGTTTGTAGTGATCTGTTATACAGCTGTAGTAACTAGAACATTAATTACCCATCTGCTTACTTCTATTTTTGTTGTTCCAGAAACTTATAGTCTAGTTCTTTTTTATATAATCTGTATCATCTCTCTGCTTGCTTTCAGATGTTCTTTTTGTCTTTAAGAAAGAAAAAATCTTCAAAGATAAAGACAAGATATAATTTAAGAGTAGATAAAGAAATAGATATAGATATTAGGTATAGGTATAGATATAGGGATAAAAATGAAAGTTCGGGGTTCCCCAAGGACAAGAAGCCTTAGAATTCCACTTGAGAACTAAAGAAATGCAACCTAGAAGCACATGGCAAAATGGAAAGTCAAGTTTTTTTTAATCTTAAAATTGGCTCAATACCATCTGTATTAAATGGTTTTCTCTACTTATCTGCCTGGTAGAGTCAAGATTGTTGACTCTAGAGGAGTTATCAGCCAAGGTTTCAAATCTTTTCTATAATTTTTCATCAAATTATTTGGCATTCAATAAAAAAACATACTTGTAGTATAAGGAAGTATGACCAAAATACAAAAAAAGAAAAAAAAATAGAAAGAAAAAATTCAGGAAAAAATCAAATAGACTCACAAAATATGCACATATTGAAACTACTAGACAACATCTATAAAATAACTGTGATTACTATGTTCAAAAAATAGAAAACAAAATAGAGAAGTTAAATAATTAAAACATACACACAAACACATATTTAACAATCAACTGGAAATTCTACAATTAAAAAATGAAATAACTAAAATTAAAACTCAATATATGGTTTTAATGGGAGATTAGACATTGCTAAAAAGAAGAGTAGTGAAATTAATGTAGTAAATCAGTAAGAAATAACCAGACTTATTAAAAACAAAAAGACATTAAAGGATGGAAAACAGAAAATATCATAATATTGAAAGGGATAATATTTAAAAGTTTTAATACATGTATAAATAGAGACTCAGAAAAAAGTGAAAGAAAATGGGACAGACACAATGTCTGAGAAGTTTTCAAAAACCAGACATTCAAGATGTGTTATAAAGAAAATGACACCTAGACAAAAAAGAGTAAACTTGATGAAAGCCAAAGAGAAATAGAACATATTTCATGGAGCTAGATAATAAAAGACATATTACTTTCAAAGAGCAACAATATGAATTTCAACATACTTTCAAAAGAAGAGATGGTCACCAGAAGACAATGGAAATGCATCGTGAAAGTACTGAACAAAAATTACTGTCAGCCTAAGATTTTATATCCAGCAAAAATATTCTTTGAAAATGACTTTGAAGACAACAAAAAATGGGGAGAATTCATCATCAAAAAGCTTTGCAAAAAATAATAAGAAAAATGGAATGCTTCAGACAGAAGGAAAATAATTAAAGACAGAAACACAGCAATATAAAGGGCAGAGAACAACAGATAGAATAAATATGAGGGCAAATCTAAAATAATATTCATTGTATAAAATAATAATATACTGTGTGGTTTAAATATATACAGAGTCATAATATGTAATGATAATACCATAAATGATGGGTTTTATAAATGGAATTGAAGTATTTTAAGGTCCATGCATTGTCCAGGAATTGTAAAAGTATTTACTTATATTAGATATTATTAAAACTAGGAAGCAGATTCTAATTTTAGGTTAATCATACATGAGAAGGTGGGAACATGGCCATCGGGTTAGGCAGATAAAGTTCATCTCTCACTAAAACAATGGAGAAAGAGCCAAATGCTGCTCTGGGGTACAGCAGATGAGGACACTGCTTCACAACTCCTAGGAGAGTGAAGGACAGAGAAACAAAGATGCTGAAACAACAAACTGGAACATAGACAACAGCAAGGAAATAGAGTAAGAGAAACGAAGAGTCAAAGTGAAACTTTACCACAAACACAAAAACAACAATGAAATAAAACCCTAGAGTAGAGAGAGAAGGTAATCAACTGGATAAATCCATCAAAATAAACAGATGCCTAGCTACCAACAAAAAATTACAAGCCATACTAAGAAACAGGAAGACATGGCCCAGTCCAATGAACAAACTTAAAAGGAGATAAAGAACATGGAACAACTAATCAAAGATGTCCAAACAAATATCATGAATCAACTTAATGGAGGGAGAGATTAAGGATATTAAGAAGACACTGGGAGAAAATACTTAAGATATTGTAAAAATACATTAAAAGATAACAGATATGATGGTGATGAATGGCACAATCCAAAAAATCAAAAATACACTGGAAGCATATAACAGCAGATTTGAACAGGCAGAGGAAACAATCAGCAATGTGGAAGACAGTATATCTGAAATCAGACAGATAGTAGAACAGATGGATAAAAAGATAGAAAAAATCCAGCAGGGATTTAAGGATTTGAATGACAACACAAAACACAGAAACATATGCATTATATGTATCCAAGAGGGAGAAGAGAAGAGAAAGGAGACAGAAGGAGTGTTGGAGGAAATAATGGCTCAAAACTTCCCACACCTATTGAGGGGGGGTCATGGACTTACATGTCCAGGAAGCATGGCACACAACCAAAGAGTATAAATCCTAATAGGAATACTCCAAGACATACACTTGTCACGTTGTCCAATGCTCAAGACAAAGACAGAATACTGAAAGCAGCAAGAGAAAAGAGATCCATCACATGCAAGGGAAGCTTGATAAGATTAAGTGTTGATTTTTCATCTGAAACCATGGAGACAAGAAGGCAGGACATACTTAAGGAGCTAAAAGAAAAAACTTCCAGCCAAGAATTCTCTATCCAGCAAAGCTGGCATACAGAAATGAGGGACAGTTCAAAGTATTCACAGATAAACAGAAATTAAGGAGGTATGTCAATAAGAAACTTGCCCTTCAAGAAATACTAAAAGGAGTTCTGCAGGTTGCAAGGAAAAAAACAAGATAGAGAGAGTTGGAGAAGAGTATAAGAACAACTAAAAAACTAAAAAGAGAAATAAAAACAATTCATGACATACATAAACTTAAAGAAAATATGACTAATGTAAGTAATTCCTTGACAGCAATAACATTGAATGTTAATGGATTAAACTCACCAAGCAAAAGACACAGATTGGCAGAATGGATAAGGAAATATGGCCCGTCTATATGCTGTCTACAAGTAACCCACTTAGACCCAGGCATGCAAGAAGGCTGAAAGTGAAGGGTTGGGAAACAATTTTACATGCAAACAATAACCAAAAAAAGGGTAGGAAGAGCTAAGCTAATATCAGACAAAATGGACTTTAAATGCAAAACTGTTGCAAGAGACAAAGTAGGACACTATATATTAATAAAAGGGATACTCTATGAAGATGAAAGAACAATCATAAACATTAATGCACCTAACCAGGATGCCTGAAAATACATGAGGCAAAACTGGAAAAACTAAGTGGAGAAATATATCCCTCTACAATTATAGTGGGGGACTTTAATACACCATTATCACCATGAGACAGAACATCTTGACAGAGATCAATAAACAATGACTTTGAATAATACATAAGAGGATCTGGACCTAATAGACATATACAGAACATAACACCCAAATACAGTGAGACACACATTCTTCTCAAGTACATGTGCATCATTCTCCAGGATAGACCACATGTTACACCACAGAACAGCACTCAATGAATTCAGAAAGACTGAAATTATACAAAGTAACTTCTCTGACTACAATGGAATGAAGCTGGGAATCAGTAAGCTGCAGAGAACCAGATTAGGAACTAAGATATGAAAGTTAAACAACACACTCTTAAACAAAGAGTGGGTCAAGGAGGAAATCATAAAAGAAATCAGTAACTACCTTGAAATGAATGAAAATGACAACACAATTTATCAAAACCTATCAGATGCAGCAAAAGCCATACTGAGAGGGAAATTCATAGCCATAAATGCCTATATTAAAAAAGAAGAAAGAGCTAAAATAAAAGACCTAACTGCACACCTGGAGGAATGAGAAAAAGAACAACAAACTAACCACAAAATAAGTAAAAAGAAGGAAATAACAAAGATTAGAGCAGAGCTAAATGAAATTGAAAATAAGAAAGCACTAGAAAAAAAAGAAACAAAGCCAAAACTGGTTCTTTGAGAAGATTAATAAAATTGACCAACCCTTAGTTAGACTAACAAAGAAAAAAAGAGAAAACATACAAACACATAAGAAATGAAAAAGGATATATCACCACTGACCCCACAAAAATAAAGAGCATTGTAAGAGGATACTTTGAAAAATTGTTTGCCAACAGGATGGATAATTTAGAGGAAATGGAAAAATTCCTAGAAACACACAAGCAGCCTTCATTGATGAAAGAAGAAAGTGATGAAATCAACAGACCAATCACAAGTAACGAGATTGAATTAATCATCAAAAACCTCCCAACTAAGAAGAGCCCAGGACCAGATGGTTTCACAGGTGAATTCTACCAAACATTCTGGAAAGAACTAATACCAATCCTGCTTAAACTCTTCCAAAAAATAGAAGTGGAGAGAACATTGCCTAATTCACTCTATGATGCAAACATCACCCTAGTACCAAAGCCAAACAAAGATGTCACAGGAAAGGAAAACTATACACCAATCTCTCTAATAAATCTAGATGCTAAAATCCTCAACAAAATATTTGCTAATCGTATTCAACAACACATTAAACGAATTATACGTTATGACCAAGTGGGTTTCATCACTGGTATGCAAGGATGGTTCAACATAAGAAAATCAATCAATGTAATATACCACAAAAATTAATCAAAAGAAAAAAACTTCATGATCATCTCTATAGAAGCAGAAAAAGAATTCAACAAAATACAGAACCCTTTCCTGATAAAAACACTGCAAAATATAGGAATAGAAGGAAACTTTCTGAACATGATAAAGGGTATATATGAAAAACCAACAGCTAACATCTTCTTCAATGGTGAAATCCTAAAAGCTTTCTCTCTAAGATAGGGAAAAAGACAAGGATGCTCATTTTCACTGCTCTTACTTAACATTGTGTTAGAAGTATTTGCTCAAGCACTTAGGCAAGAAAAAGATATAAAAGGCATCCAAATTGGAAAGGAAGAAGTAAAAATTTCACTGTTTGCTGAGAACATGATCCTATAAATAGAAAGCCCTGCAAAATCTACAAGAAAGCTTCTAGAGCTTATAAATGAGTTCAGTAAAGTGGCAGGTTGTAAGATCAATGTGCAAAAATCACTAACATTTCTGTACACCAATAATGAGAAATCTGAGGAGGAAATCAAGAAAAAATTACATTTACAGTAGCAACTAAAAGAATTAAATACTTAGGAATAAATTTAACTAAAGATGTAAAAGACTTACACTCAGAAAACTACACAACCCTGTTAAAGGAAATCAAAGAAGACTTTAAGAAATGGAAGAACATTCCCTGTTCATGGATAGAAAGACTAAACATCATTAAGATGTCTATCCTACACTAACTGATCAACAGATTTAATGAAATCCTAATAAAAATTACCACAGCATTTTTTACTGAATTGGACAAGCTATCTATGAAATTTATTTGGAAGAAAAAAGGGCCCCAAATAGCCAAAGATATCTTGAAATAGAAAAATGAAATTGGAAGAATCACACTACCTGACTTTAAAACATACTACAGGGAAGGGGATGTGGCTCAAGTGGTTGGGCATCCATATACCATATGGGAGGACCCGGGACTTCCGCGTAAAAAAAAAAAACCAAAACAGGCGAGCAGGCGAGCTGGGCCTGTGCAGTGAGCCCAGGCCCACGTGGATGCATGGCAAGCCCAGGCCCATGGCAAGCCAGGCCCACACAGATGCAGGCCCACACAGATGCATGGCCAAGCCACGCAGCAAGATGATGATGCAATAAAAAAAGAGAGACACAGGGGAGAGTCAAGGCGAGATGTGCCAGAAACCAGGAACTAAGGTGGCTCAAATGACAGGGTGTCTCTCTCTCACATCGGAGGTCCCTAGAATCCCAGTGAAGCCCGGAGGAGAAAAATGGGAAAAGAAGGCATGAAACAGACACAGAAGTTCACCCAGTGAATGGGCACAGACACAAGCAGCGGTGGGGGAGCAGGGAACTCATTGAACTGTACACCAAAAAGAAAAAATAAAGTCAATTAAAAAAAAACACACTACAAGTCTACAGTGGTCAAAACTGCATGGTATTGGCACAAGGATAGACATACTGACCAATGGAACCAAATTGAGAGTTCTGATATAGATTTCCACATATAAACTCCCTTGATATTCGACAAGGCCACCAAGCTTACTCAGCTGGGAAAGAATAGCCTCTTCAACAAATAATTCTTGGAGAACTGGATATCCATATCCAAAAGAATGAGAGAGGAATACCACCTCACAACTTATACAAAAATTAACTCAAGCTGGATCAAAGATATAAATATAAGAGCCAAGATGATAAAGCTCCTAGAAGATAATGTATGGAAGCATCTATAGGATCTTGTATTAGGAAATGATTTCATGAACTTTACACCCAAAACATGAGCAATGAAAGCAAAAATAGATAAATAAGATTTCCTCAAAATTAAAAACTTTTGCACTTCAAAGGAGTTTGTCAAGAAAGTGAAAAGGCAGCCTACTCAATGGGAGAATTGGTAAACATATATCTGATAGGGGCCTAATATCCAGCATATATAAAGAAATCCTATACCTCAAAAATAAAAAGACAAACAACCCATTTATAAAATGGGCAAGTGATTTGAATAGACACTTCTTCAAAGAAGAAATACAAATGGCTAAAAAGCACATGAAAAGATGCTCAACATCACTAGCTATTAGGAAAATGCAAATCAAAACTACAATGAGATATCATCTTACACCCATTAGACTGGCAGCTATAAAAACAAAACAAAACAGAGGACTACAAGTGTTGGAGAGGATGTGGAAGAATGGGAACCATTATCCACTGCTGGCGGGAATGTAGAATGGTGCAGCCATTGTGGAGGACAGTTTGGTGGTTCCTCAGGAAGCTAACTATAGAACTACCATACGATCCAGAAATTCCACTGCTGGGTATATACCCAGAAGAATTGAAAACTGGACATGAACAGATATATGCACACCAATGTTCAATGCAACCTTATTCACTATTGCCAAAAGTTGGAAACAACCTAAATGTCTATCAACAGATGAATGGATAAACAAATCACAGTACATTCATACAATGGAATATTATTCAGCTGTAAGAAGGAATGCAGTATTAACACATGGGATAACATGGGTGAATCTTGAAGACCTGAATGAGTAAGCCAGACACTGAAGGACAAATATCACATGACCTTACTGATATGAATTAAGCAAATTGAACAAGGCTCACAGAGCTACAGTCTGGAAGATAAGTTTACAGGAGACAGAAAGAGAGAAGATTGTAGGTCAATGCCCACATGGGCAAAATCTATGATAAGGTGGAATGGTGTAGTTGTGCAGTGGATGGGCATAACAGTGGTGCAGTGATGCTATTGGGCTGGGCGGTTCTGGTCTGTGAGGAGGATAGGGTGGGGAGGGTGGGTTAGACTGTCTATGGAACTGAGGGGAGGGTTGGGAGAGGGAGCAGGTGAACTCTGGGGATTTTCAAGTATGTGGTTGAAACTACAATGCTGGGAATGTTCTTTTGGCAAATATGGCAGGGTAGGGTTACTGGTTTAAGGTTTTGGATGTGGGTGGCTCATGGGAATGGTCATACCTGGGGCAGGCTTCTAGGGAGTATGTAGCTTTCATCTTGTCATAGTGTGCTGTATCAGGGGATGTAGACTCATATAATGAGCAGGAAAGTGTTGGACTCCCATCCTGGGGAGTCCTGCTGTAATCTCAAATAAAGGGGCGGGAGACTTATGAGGGCATAGGCAGTGCCTAATAGGGGAGGACAGGCCAGTATGTCAAGCCCTCAATGTTGTTGCAACTAACTATGAATCTGGTCCTTCAATGAGTTAATCTTGGTGGTTACCATGGGTCCCAAGGAGAGGGAGGGAGGAAGAGAATAGATGGAACATGGGACATTTTGGGGGCAATGGAATTAATCCTGTAAGGATGGATACAGACCACATAAAACTTCATCAGTCTATAAAAGTGTATGGTCCAAAATATAAGCCACAATGTAAATCATTGACCATGGTTAGTAGCAATGTTTCAATATTTGTGTATCAATTATAACAAATGTACCATCACCATGTAAAATGTTATTAATAGGGGAAAGAGGAAAAGGGAGAGGACGTTGGGCATATGGGAGTCACCTATATTCTGTACGTGACTTTTCTGTAACCTAAAGCTTCTTTGAAGACAAAATGAAAAATCTAAGACTTTGGGTGAATAAATGGAAGCAAATGTCACTGTACATACAAGACAACAGATCTTACAGTGATGAAAGACATAATGTTAAAAAAGTTTTTAATTTTATATTTTTATTTTTATATTATTTCAAACTTTTAAAAAAATTTGTATTTTATTGGTTATTTTAAAAACAATCATTATTATATCATTTTCCTGTTAATTGTATTAACTTATTTTGTTGGCTTCAACTTTGAAGAAGTTTTGGATCACAGAAGGGTTACAACTGCTCCAGGGGAGGATCATTGGTGCCGGGTGTCAGAGATGTGAGCTACATGAGAGGAGGTTCACCTAGGACATACCTATAAGGCATATGAATGTGTTCAAATGTTCATGGGCATTGTCACCGTGAGTGGAGATCCACACAATAACCAAAGAAATATCAAATTCCCATCCTGAAGAGCTCTGCCACATTCTCTAATGGGACAGCAAGAATCCCCTGAGTACAGAAGCAGTAACTACTGAATGAGGATGGGCAATTGACAGGTCCTTGATTATGATGACTGTACCCATGAACCTTTACTTTTGAAATTGAAACTTAGCATAGTATAATAGTATACCTAAGCGTTACTACCTGAGAGCCTCCTTGTTGTTCAAATGTGGCCTCTCTCTAAGCCAAAACTCAGCATATAAATGCATTACCTTCCCCTCAGCGTGGGTCATGACTTCCAGGGATGAGCTTCCTGGCACTGAGGGATTACTAACAAGAACCAACTAGCAATGCAACTGCAAAAAGACCTTGACCAAAAAGGGTAAAGGGTAAAGACAAATGAGTTTATATGGCTAAGAGACTTCAAAGTGAGTCAGGAGATCATTTCAGAGGTTACACTTATGCACATTTCAGCAGGAACTCATTGACTGCCAAAATAAATATAACCTTAAATACCGGGGCTCTTGAGGGCTCTGGAGACACTCAGACACTATAGTCGAGGCAGATAGCTCAGGAGTTTGGCACTCTGCCAGTGGGCCCTACTTTGGAATTTACACACCCCAGTGTGATAGAGTTGGACTCAGTTGTGTATTCCCTACACATGGCTCTGCTGCCCCTCTATTTGAACCTATAGTTAGTACTAGAGTTGATAGTTGTATGTCCAAGAGACTTAAATCTTTGGGCTGTCCATGTGCCAATTGGGCCCTGAATCTCAACATACTTGCAACACCTACTCTCTAGTTCATTGAACTCACCCAGGACAACTAACAAGGAGACGATGACTGACATCAACCATTGCAAGGAACAGAGAGAGTCCACAACTGCAAGCAAGAAAGTTCCATCCATCTGCTCCATGAGATCTAAGCTCCCTCTCAATTAGAGGTGCAGTGAGCAACACCATCACATAATCCTTAGGACTGGGGAATGGACAATAGACTAGAGTGGACTTACATTTGTTCTACTATAGACTTGTTGTGATCCTAGCAATGGAAGAACTTTCATCATGGATGTGGAGGCAGGAAGGGAGGTTCTGAGGGGAAGGAGAAGGAAAAATAGGTGTAATTTGGGGGCATTTTCGGGAATTGGGAATTATCCTGAATGATATTGCTATGACAGATATGACATTGTATATCTTGTAATAACTTGCAAAAATGTGTGGGAGAGAGTATAAACTACAATGTAAACAATAATCATCATTTAGGCAATGCTCCAGGATATGTTCATCAATTGTGGCAAATGTACCACACTAATGAAGGATGTTGTTGATGTGGGAAAATGTGGGAGGGCTAGGGAGCAGGGCATATGAGAATCTCCTATATTTTTTGTGTGTAGCATTTAATCTAAGTTTCTTTTTTTAAAAAAAAAAGGATATTAAAAAATAAACAAATAAATAAAGATTGAAGGCAAGAATCAGCAAAATCAAAGTGAGACCTTTTACAATGATAGAAGAATCAATCCCTCAAGAAGACATAGTTCTAGATATATATGCCCCTAATAAGACAGGCTCTAAATAAATACAGGCTTCTTAATAATAAATTAAAGAAGGAAAAAGAAAAATAGAAAAACACAATAATAATGGAAGATTTTAATTCACCTTTCTCAGTAACTGATAGAACAAGCAAATAAACAAAATCAGTAAAGATGTAGTAAAATGGACTTGAATACCATGATTAACAAATGACCTACATAGCATATATAGAACATTAAACCTAAAACCAGAGGACAAACATTCTATCCAGGTGCACAGGAACATTTACAAAATTGACCATAAGTGGGCAACAATTAAATCTCAACAGTTTCCAAAGGATTGACATTATAGCGAATTTGACTTATTAAAGTGAAGTCAAGCTACAAATCCATATTTAGATTGCTTCTAAGTCCCAAAATGTATGGAAATTAAGCATGCAAGAGAAAAGAGCCTCATGCTTTCTGTCTGTCTGATTATGTCAGCCAAGATTGGGGGACTACAGCAAGTACTGAAAACATGGGGAGGGGAGATAATTTTTTCCACAACTCAGAAATAACCTGTAAACAACAAAGGGTCTCCTTTTACTCCACAAAAGGAATCTTAAAATTTGAATTAAAAAAAGGAAGTCATGGGATGTAGCTATCAGTGCTAGAGGGGACATGTAGTCTTAGATGCTATATTAGGAAAAAGAAAAGAATCAGTAGAAATAGATGATCTAAACATTTATGTCAAAATTTTAGAAAAAACATCAAAGTATGAAATTAAACACAAAATAAGTAAAAGGTAGAATTTAATACAAATAGAGCCAAAATTAATGAAATGGAAAATAAATGTACAGCAAAAGAATAAACAAAGCTAAAAGTCAGTTCATTAAAAACAATAAAACTAATAATCCCTATTGTAGCCGTTTGGCAGTTTGATGTAATTATGAATTCAAAAAATTTGTATTAGATTATGCTTGTAAACTGATCTGTTAATCTGGGCATGATTAGGTTATGATTAGGGCATTGACTGGGCCATGTCAGTAGGGTGTTGAGTCCCATCCCTTGGTGGGTGGGGGAATCAAATATAAAAGGCAAGGCAAAGGACAGAGGGAACAGTCTTTGAGTAGCAGTTTTGATGTTGGAGTTTTGATGTTGGAGAGAAGGCTCCGAGATAGAGACGAGCCATTCTCCTGAGAGTTCACAGCTGGCCTTGTGGAGAGAAGTAAAGCCTAGAGAGCCTCATAGTCTACAGCTGACCTTGTGGAGGAAACAGAGGCGCTGAGCCCAGAGAGAAATGTAGCCCCAAGAAGAGAGGAACCCAAGAAGCCTGAACCCTGGCAAATATCGGCAACTGTCTTGCTCCAACACATGGCAATGGAATTTGGTGATGGAAGAAACTTGTGCTTTATGGCCTGGTAACTGTGGAATTCTACCCCAAATAAATACCCTTTATGAAGACCAACCAATCTCTGGTATTTCGCATTAGCACCCCTTTGCCTGACTAATACACCTATTAAAACTGATCATGTAAAAAAGAGAGATTATACAAATTACCAGTTTTGAATGAAAAGGTGGACAACTTTAAGGGCCTACAGGCATTAAAAAGATATTTAGATGAAATGGACATGTTCTGAGAAAATGATATCTAACAGAAGAAGAAATTAAAAATCTGAATAGTCATATATCAAATAATTAAATATACAATTAAATATCTTCCCACAAAAATAACTCTAGGCCCATAAGTTCTCATTAGGAAGTTTTTCCAAATTTAAAGGGAAAATAACATCAATCTCATAAAATTCTTGTGTAAAAGAAAATAGAAAAAATTAGAACATTTCCTGACTTATAAGACCATCATAACTTTTATTGTAAAATGTGACAAGGACATTATAATAAAGGAAAATTATAGACCAATCTTTCTCATAATCATAGGTGGAAATATAATCAAAGTATGAAAAAAATAAATCTAGCAATACATTAATAGGATAATACATCACAATTGAGTTGTTTTTATTCCAGCAGTGCCATGTGATTTACCCCTTAAAAAGCAATCAATATAATTCACCACCTTAATAGAATGAAGGAAGCATTTTTATGATTCTCTAAAAGGTGGAAAGAATGCATTACTCATTCACAATTAAAGTATAAATATAGCAAAGAAGAAACATAACTTCCCTAATCTGAATAAAGGAATCTATTAAAATTACTACTCTGGGTAAATAAAGCTCAATCCCACAAGAAGCGCTGAGAACCAGTGTAGAACAAACTTCAGCGGTATCTGACTTAATAGGCAAAAGAACTGGAGAATACAGCAACTCCCATCAGTCATTCGTTGAGTGCTCCTACCTAATGTTACCTGGAAATTCTTGCTTAATATTGCAGGCAGCAAAAAGTCTCCAGGGGACAGAGAATGCTCTCAGCCAATAAACAAACAAACAAACAAACAAATAAATAAATAAATAAATAAAATGGCTGTTGAAAGTTGAGCTGTGTGCACTAAAAAGTTAAAGACAAAAGTCTGGTGGAGTTACCAATGAATCTGCTATTGAACACCTAAGTGGAGAGGTATATCATGTACTTAAGTTGGAATGCTTAATATTGTAAAGATGTAGATTATTTCCATAGTGATATAGATTAAATTAAATCCAATTTAAATTCCCAGAAAATTTTTCCCATGGACTTGAGAGGCTGATAACAAAATGCGTTGGGAAATTTAAAGGGCTAAGAACAATCAGCACTCTTAAAAATGAACAAAGTTAGAGAACTTATGCAAATAGATATCAAAACTCATTTCAAACCTACAGCAATTAACACAATGTTATAATGATATAAGAATAGACAAATAGACAATAAAAAATTAAAAAGAATCACGAAACCTGTGTAGACACACCTGCATAGACATACACTTTGACAAAATTTGCATGGTACAGCAGTAGAGAAAGAATGGATCTTTTAATAAACATTGACATCTCAACTGGATATCCATATGAAGAAAAAGAAATGACTCTTGAACCCTCTCCCCAATAAAGATTTTAGAGCTTTGTGTGAAAGTTAAACCAATACACATTCTAGAATATATCATATATATATGACATTGGGGTGGGTAATGCTTTTTTAAGTAGACAATAAAAGCACAAACCATAAAGGCAAGATTGAGAATTTAGCTTCATTAAAATGAAAAATTTCTGTTCATCAAAATCTACCATTACAGAGGTAAAAAGGCAAACCCCAGAGTGGGAG
This sequence comes from Cabassous unicinctus, assembly GCA_029593785.1. Lineage (NCBI taxonomy): Eukaryota > Metazoa > Chordata > Mammalia > Cingulata > Chlamyphoridae > Cabassous > Cabassous unicinctus. The sequence continues at coordinate 48,231 of JAQZBX010002012.1, read as the reverse complement.
ATGTTAGCAAATTTATATTGAGTCTAAAGACTCATATCCAGCCAATTCAATTTCAAAACTGAGGAAGAGACTTGAAAAGGCACTTCACAGAAGTGGATATCAAAATGGCCAAGAAATTGATTGGGCTCGTTAATCATTAATCAAATGCGAATTAAAACAACAATAGGATTCCACTAAACATCCATCAGAGTAGTTAAACTTTAAAAAGACTGTCATACATAGGTGAGCAAGTAGAGCAATTGGAACACTCATATACTTCTGGTGGAAATGTAAATTGGTACAAACACTTTGGGAAACTATTTGGCAGAATCTCCTAGAAGTGAACAAACGTACGACAAAGTAATTCTACTTCTAGGTTTATACCCAACAAAAACACAATATAGGTTCATCTAAAGACACATACAGAAATGAAGTATGGCAGCAATTTCGGTAACAGGGAAAAGTGGAAACAAATACCATATATTTTTAAAATATGGTATGTTCATATAATGGAATAGTGTAGTTTAGTTACACACAGCAGCAAGGATGAAACTCTCAAACATATAGTTGAATAAAAGAAGTCAGACCCAAGAGTACATAAGATCTGATTTTAGTTCAAAAGTTTCAAAACAGGCAAAACAAGTCTATGGTTTCTATGGTATTAGAAGTTAGAATCATGATTACTTCTGAGAGGTAGAGGAGTTTGAGGGGACGTGAGGAGATCTTCTGAGACAGGTGTGTGTTATTTACCTATCTGGGAAGAGGTTACCCAAATGTGCACACTATGTGAAAATTCACTGAGCTGTCCAATTATGATTTGTTTTCTTTTCTGTACATGTGTTATACTTCAATTAAAATATTTAAGAAAAATTTTAAAACTAAACAACCTATTTTTATTTTCTTACTGTTTTAGTTTCCTTAGACTGCTCAAGCAAATACCATGCAATGGGTGAGCATAAACAATAGGAATTTATTAGCTCACAGTTTTTAGGCCAAGAGAAAGTTCAAATCAAGGCATCATCAAGGCGGTGCTTTATCCCCAAACTCTGTGGCCTTCTGGCAGTGGCTGCCAGTGATCCTTGGTACTTGGCTTGTCACATTGTGGTCTTTTGTGGGCTCTCCCTTCTCTTCTGGGTTCCATTGATTTCTGCTTCTAGCTGCTCTCTCTGTGGCTTTCTGTCAGAATTTCATTCTCTTATAAAGGACTCCAGTAATAAGTTTAAGACCCATCCTGACTGAGGTAGGCCAAACCTTAACTGAAGTAACCTCATCAAAAGGGTTCATGCCCATAAGAATGAATTAAGCTTAGCAACATGTTTTTCTGAAAAACAGTTCCAAACCACCATACTTACATTTAAAGGAATTGTTCCAGAACAGATATTACTTGTGTAAGGAAAATTTTATCAGCACTTGTAGGTTTCTTTTTCTTCTCTTAATCTCTATCACATAAAATTTAATTTTCTTATATTAAATTTATGGTTTGGTAGATCAATTTTATCTATTGTATAAGTATTTTTTTCTTTCTGTTAGTGCATAAGCACAGAAAGATGGATTGGAAGATGATTACAAAATGATAGCAGTTAATTTCTGGGCTGTTTTGGGGGTTCTGTATTTTTTTTTTTTCATTTTTAATATTGAGCATTATAATTTTTAATAAAAATTTTAAAAAGGGTGTCCTTAAGAGAGATAATTCAATTTCTTAAGCAATTTTTCAAGCATACCATTTGAACACACTAAATATAGCATTTGTAAAACATTTGTACCCATAATTGTTAATTTTTAAATTCTTTCTTGACCTTCATCTTCCAAAATAACTCTAAACTAAAAGGACTTCAAAACAAGGTTTCAACATTTTTATTTTCTTATTACTATTTAACTTATTTTACTACCCAATGCTTCTCTTCTGTTTTTCTTTTAAACATTTCTTTTAAAATTTTCTGTTGATTTTACTTTAAATTTGCATGGGTGGTTTTCAAGCTATATTTAAAATAGTGATGTTTCCATTGATCATTGTACGTTTTACCAGGCCAGACACCAAAATGAAGACATACTTATCTTTACAATAACACAAAATAAACAATAAATAACACAAATTAAATGAACACTTGTATATATCTTATACCTTTATTTTGACTTCTGCTGCTTACTACCAGTTTGCCAGTTAAGGTCAGAGAAACAAACCTTCAAGTTCATTTTAGGAAGCCTCATCATCAGAACATTTTATGCCAGTCACAGCCATCCATGATTCAGTTGATCCTTTATTTAGTTGCATATTTCCACTGATTTCAAACTCATGTACAAACTTTCCCGTTTTTAGCTAATGAGCCACATTCCCAATTGAAACCACAAATTTATAAAGCCTACATCTTAAAACTATCAGTGAACAACAGCCCCAAATCACATGGAAAAATATATCAAATTTTTATTTTTATCTCATCAGGAAATTCCAATAATATGCTTAAAAATAAGCTGATGAAGAAAACCAGGGCTAGAAATTAAATTAATTTGTAGGAGAAAATATGTGTACATGTAATCCAAAATAAAAGATGGCTGCTTTATTGAGTGACAAGCTTGTTTTTCAGTAATGTGGCTGTATAATCCTCCAAAAACTATTGTCTGGTATGATAGCCAAACCTATTTGGGTGCAGTTCTGATACGATAAGCAAGATCTTTTCTTACTGCAATAGTAGGTGGATTGACAGTGTTAGACAATGGCAAACAAGACTACTATTGGGCTAAAGCTAAAGATCCTCCAATAACAAAATATCAAAATTTCTAATTCTCATTGAAATTAAATTTATCTGTATTTTCCAAAGTTCATAAATAAATGTAAGATTAGTCAATATGAACAAGTTGAATTCTTCTGGTTTTTTTACAGAATGAAATTAACAAAACATTTCAAGTGTACAAAAATTAAGAATTTCTTTACTAACTTTTCTAGGTGCCCACAATATAATTCCACTTACTCAAGGAATGTGAAACCACAGTTTGAGAAGTATAGATACAGGGAAAATTGTCCAAAGAGACCACTCAACTAGCTTTCAGCTGAGTGGAATAAAACTATATGTATTTTTTTCAACCTTAAGCTAGGTTCACTGGGGATTTGAGCCTCAAATGCTTGGTAATTATAGAATACACATTTGTCCAAGGAATGTGTTGTGCATTTGCTTTAAAAATGGGGGAGATAGCAAGACTGATGCTCTACAAGTTATTAAACCTTGTCCTCCTCTAATGTGAAATACATCCAATAGTATTCCATGACAGAGAAAAGCTCTTACACTTAGGTATTAGCTTTTTCCTGGATTGAAAATAAATGAACGAATAAATGTATTTATAGTTTAGATACACTTTGTCTCTGTATCAACCACTTCCCCTATAACGGCATGACTTGCACACTAAAATCCAGTCTCACTGGCTTCCTTTCAGTATCTTTCCACCTCAGGTAATTTTTACAAGTCATTTGCTTTTCCAGGAAAAACACAAACACACAGGCACACTTCAATGTCTAGTCACTACTCATATTTCACATCACAAGTTTGAATGCCACATCTAGACTAAATTTGGCCTCCTTTATTAAATATCCTCATAAAACACTGAATATCTCCACAGGCACCTCAAATTCAATAGAGCCCACAACTGTTATCATCATGTTTTCTAACTTGTATGTGGTGCTTCATCATTTTAAGAAATATGTTCATATTCATTTTTCTTCTACTCATGGAAACAGCACCAACACTATTTAAAGGTGGTATCAAGTAGGGATAAGGGAATCGCCTCTGGAGTCATACTGCCTGGGTTGCCATGTCAACACTGGCTGTAGACCTAGCAAGATACTTAACCTCTCTGTGCCTCCATTTCATCACCCATAAAATAGAGAAAATAACTGCACCTATATCTCAGGACTGGAACACTGCCTGGCACTTTGTAATTTCTTAGCAAACATTTACTCTTTATTTAGCATTTATTTCCTCCATTGCTTTTTGGATGAAGCTAAGTGGTTTGGTAAAGATGAGACAAAGAGTCATTTGGTTCCTTTTAAATATCATTTTTGGGTTTTCTTCTCCAAAGAAGAATCATTGTTTTGCTATTATTATTATTATTGTTATTATTAATAACAAATAATTTAAAAATTGGCATCCTATTCCAAGTGACTGTATCAGAAATTCTAAAGAAGTTAAGTGCTACCTGAAGATCTCTGTTTTCTAAATGACGGTCTTAAGAATTATTTTCAAGAGAAAACATTTTTCTGAGTCCTGTTTTTAGTCGTGCATTTGATATTTCCTACAGATGACATGTTGTACCAATCGAAACCAGCCCACAAAAAGAGAACAAAAGTTATGACATTTAACATTGAATGTCAAACTCTCTCACCATTAGCAAACAGAGGATCTTTTTGTTAATTTCTGTATCCAGAAATTCTGACCTTTTTTTCTTTTTTCAGTGATGACTTTAGACTTATATTATTGGTTTGTACAGTTTCTTCCAGAATACTTGTTCTGTTGATTTGCATTTTCTTTTTCTTTTAAAAATTATTTTGTTCTTATTTTGAAAGAAAAAAAAATCTATGTCCTCAGTAACGTTCTTTTTTAATGGCATTTTGATATTGATAATAGTTATCCAGTAGATTTCTAAAGTAACTCAGAAATTCTCACCCTCGCACAACTTTTCTTAAGAATATTTTTTCCTCACATACAAAAGTGTGAAATGGTGCCCTTACTCACTTGACAATTTCTTGGAATCTCTCCCATTTAAAGCTACTAAAGAGGCTGAGATGAATGGAGACATGACAGGTATCATCCAAGTTATTAATGCTTGAAATTATTTTAATATTTGTTTCAACATAGATGTCAATACTAATTGTCAAATTATTTGCTTGTCTCAATGTAATTTGCCAGTGTTTACCTTAATTTTATAGTGTATCCAGGCTACTAGTTTTGGAGCACAAAAACTGTTGTCAACTACAAGTCTTTAAAACCAGAATCTACATGCATGTAATTAACTAAAATGCCTGCTTAATTATTAAATTGGATAATTTAATGAATTTTTAAAAGTGTAACTGACAAATGACTTCACTAAACTGATGGATCAAACTAGTTATTAAATCTACAGTTGCTGTTTTCATGTCTACATGGTGTCAAAATATCCAGTGAATTATGTTAATTCTATATTTGCAAAATGCCCCCAATGCTTCAAGTGTGTTATTTGCCATCAAATAGACTGAACTCAATATTTCACTTTTTAATTTGCTTTTTTGATGCTATCAGATATAGTTTTAGTGTGCTTATTGACACTATGTACTAAAAGATCCCTTAAATATCCTTTCAATATCCAAATCTTAGAACTGAGACTGTAAACTGAAAATGTTGAATAGGTTATAGAATTTACCAACAAAAATATTGGTCTTTCTAAAATTTTAAATATATGCAAAATGATCCACATTTTCCTAGATTAATGCATGTGGTCAATATGTTAAATAGTATTTGGCCCTGGAAAAGATATGATTATGATTTATTCAACAAATATTTATTGAAAGCCAACTATTGCCTGGCACCATTGTAGACGCCAGAGTCACAGTTGTGAATGAGACAGACAACGTCCCTACTCTCATGAAGCAAAGTCTAGGAAGTAGAGGCAGATAATAAACAGCTGCACACATCAATAGAGATAGTGATATTTGTATAAAGGCAATGTATTAGGAAGGTGTGCTAAAGTGAGGTCACTTTAGCCCTTCTGAATGACAAGAATCCAGAGGAAAGTTTGGAGGCCAGAACAAAGCAGATGAGGGAAAATCAAGTATAGAGGACCTAAGTCTTGGCAGAGCTTGGCACATTCAAGGAGCAGAAAGATATCTAGTGTGACTGGAGCTGGAGTTTCAGAAAAGATGGCAGAAAGTGGTGGCGCATGAGTTCCAATGTCTCCAAGGCCCACACTAGAAGGAGCAGCCCTCTCTCCATGCTTGTCCAGTCACACATTGCTCTTACCTCCTCCTCCACCCTCACTGCTCCTTCGAATGGAGCCAGAGAAACCTCTGAGGTCTCCAGGACTCCAAAAATCCTGGGAGTGATGCTTCACCCCTTCCTCTTTTTCCCAGGAACCAATGTCCTTATCTTCCCTGTTTCTCTGCTCCTACTAGGCCCTTTACCCTCAACAATACCATTCAGGCACCAAGCAGTACTCTCTATGTTTATTTATGTGGCTACCTCCAGAGACACGAGTTAACAGCTCCCAAGAATTTCATCTTATGCATTCCTCAGCCCCCGAGACAGCACTTGATGTGTGCAGCTTGAGGGGCCTTCAAGAGGGCAGACCGAACGTCTGTGAGAAATTTTCTACAAGAACTCCTTCCTCCCCCAAAAGGAACAGAGAAAAAGCTAGACTACTTCTCTCACTAATATCTCACACTTGGAAAGATTGCCTTCTTCCCAAGTGTGGGATAGTCTATCTCAGTGTAATATAAAAAAACACTCCAAGAATGCCATCTATAAAATGGATTGTCACTGCATGTTGCTGTGTCTTTGTGATTGTAGACAAATAAAAACCTTTCATGGGATGAAAGACACTCAAATGTATTTTAGCTGCTGTTCAGCAAAAGGGATTTTCAAAAGTAAATTTCAAAAATTCAAGTGTGTTAAGAAATATGTCTTTTTATTTTCCTTGTTATAAAAACAAAATTCTAGGCAGTAATATTTCAGTTATTTGTTAAAAATTTTTATAAAAATAAATAAGACAATACAAAAATATTTAATTCTAAAATAATAGAAACCAAAGGAAAATAGAGATAATTTTTAAAGTTTTATTGTCATAGAAAGCATTAGAAGCTAATACTTCTGAGAAATCTACATGTATTATATGACATGGTAAAGAATTTAGTTCAAGTGGAATTCATATTTATATTATAGAAGATAATATAAATATGAAATCTAAAAGTGAGTGTTTTTCCTCCTGTAACTGCAGGAAGCTATAGGCCAATAAAATTAATCTATATAGCCCAGTCATGCATACATTCAATGAAAACCTTCTGTTTGATTAGCATTTTTCCAGACTTTCGAAATCCAAAAATAAATAGAAAACAGTACTCTCTGACCACAGTGTGTTCTTAGGCAGTTAAGTTTACCAATGTATACATAAATTATTACAATTTGTAAAATTAACTCCATAATAGCAGAAACAAAGCTATTAATATGAATGTCTTTTTGGCATAAAAAATAAACAGCTAAGGTGGCATGAGTTTCTAAATCAGTAAAAATAGTTTCATTTTCAAATTCATTATAGTACTGAGAACATGTTCTATATAAGGCACTGTTCTGGGACTCTGAAAGATAGAAACTTGGCTAAGATGCAATGTTGGCATCCTTTGGCATTATTAATTTAGTAAAATAAGGTAGGATGCCTGGGAGATTTGTACCAGTAAAACTGCTTCATGCAGTCCTCAGCAATTCCTGTTCCATCATCCTGGAACTGTATGTCCCAAGATCTTTTCAGCTGCTCCTTTTTAGAATTCCTGTCCCCATTCAAATGCCTCCTCCTCAGTAAGGTTTTCTCCAACCACTCAGTCTAAATTAGCCCTCTCCCAGTAAATCACACTTTTTTATTTTCATAGTACACAATACTCATTATTAAATAGTGTATTTACTTGTTATTATCCATCTCCCCTACTGGAATTTAAGCTCTATGAAAACAGGAACCTTTTCTTTCCCATCACCTTTGTATTCCAATGCCGAGAAGTATATCTGGAAAAAAATAGGCACAAAATAAGGAAGTTTCCAATCATTGAATTGAAGGAACTATGAATAAATACATAGTTTTTTCTTCCTTTTCACCCATTTATTCATTTACTCAAAAACTAGTTATTAAGTGTCTACCATGTGCCAGGAACTTAGGCACTGGGGTTAAAACATTGACCTCCCTAAAGGAATTCATGATCTCACCAGGCACAGAAACAAATGATGAATTAAATACAGTAGGAGAGAGAGGGTATTACAGCAAGACTATAGGAACCTAAGAGCATCAAGAAAGCTAAATTTAGGAGATGAACCCTGACCTAACTCTTACAGGAGAAATAGAAGCTGGTCAAGAAAAGAAGTCACGGGTAGTAAAAGGAAAAACAGGGGAGCCAGAGCATGAAAAAGATCTAGCTTTCGGTTTCTGGACAAGTTGGAGTAAGCACACTTCACCACATTGCTCTCACTAATTACAACCAAAAACAACAAAATACGATAAAGCAGCTACAAGAAGACTCTGAAAGGTGGAGGAAAAAGCCTGACTCTAGTGACCTTCCGAATCCAGAGTTGCCATAAGAGCAGCCCGCAGCACAGAAACATGATGGGCTCATACCAAACAAGCCCCGGGAAAAGCAAAAACCCCTTTTCCCACTCAGGCTAAAGGACCAGGAAGAAGTCAACTCTGCAGAATGGGACTTTTTGACTCCACCCACCTCTCTTGCTCCAACCAGGCACTGCAGAGACTGTGCGGGTGGGGAGCCTTGTCAACCATCTCCCCACCCTGCACTAACAAGAGCAGGTACATCAGCTCTCCCCCCTCACTAGGTGCTGTGGAGGCTGGGGTCCAGCCCTGCTGAGTGCCCACAGCAGTGGTGTGAGCAGAGGCCACGCCTCCCCTCCACCCTGGGCTCTGGGGGACCTGCTCTGAGGGAGCAACAAAAAGAGGCAGCCCTCCAGCCCTCCAAATGAGAGAGTAGAGACAGAATTAAGAAGACGGAGCCACAGAAAGAATTATTTAAGTCTGTATATATAGTCCCGGACAAACTCCAAGCAGCTCTTGAACGAAACTGATCAGAATCAAAAACAGCCAATGATTTGAGAACTGAACTGAGGTATGGATTACCGCTCAGATTTCAGATTGGCCTCTGGGTAGCAAACAAACAAAACAGATCACAATAGCACAGAAAAAGGTTTGGAAAACTAAATTAGCATTTATACCATAACCCACAAAAGTGGGCCAGGATATGCATTTTGAACCTTTATGGGTTGACTTCCTGCTAAAACGGAAGATTTCAATAGGAACCAGAGGTGCATTAATTAGGTATAAGCAATTCCTACCAAAATCACAGCAAACATTTTCTGAGATATGGACAAGGATTTATATGGAAGGGCAAAGAAAGTGGAAGAGCTAAAACAATTTTTAAAAGAAGAATGAGGCTGGAGGAAACACACTATCCAATGATAAGCTTTAGTATTCACCTACAGTAATAAAGAAATATGGAATCAGTGAAGGGAGAGACACATGGATTAGTGGAACAGAATAGGGCAGATTTTGATTTTTGACACAGATACAAAAGCAATTCAATGGAGAAAGGATGGTCTTTTGAACAAATGGAATTGGAACAGTTGTAAATTGATAGACAAAAAAAGAGGCCCTCAACCTAAATCTCACACTTAGTAAAAAAATTAGCTCAAAACAGATTTCATTGTACAATATAAAAGTATAAAACTTTGTAAAAGAAAACATAGTTGAGAATCTTTGTGTCCTAGAATAAGGTAAAGAGTTCTTAGATAAGACACCAAAACCACTATCTGTTTAAAAAAAAAAAAAAAA
>JAQZBX010002012.1:0-30654 GCA_029593785.1 Cabassous unicinctus | reverse complement strand
ATTATTTATAGCTGTTGCACTCAAGAGCACACAAATAATTCAAATTAGAGAATTCAGGTTTTTTTCTTCATTTTTCTCCCTGGACATCAATTTTCTTGGAATAAATTAAGATATTTTCAGGCTTGTAATAAAGGTCATCTGACTATATGCAATTCTGCATAATATATTCACTTTCCTCTTTTTAACTGTTTTTCCCTTTACATTACTATAAGATTCTACAAAGTTGGATGACAACAATTTGACTCTCTACGCGTGTTAGGGTTTATAGTCTTTTCAGTGGTGCATGATTTTTTTTTTTATTACTATTTCAATGAAATTAAGAAATGTAGCCATCCAGGCCAGAAAAAAACTTTTTTGACTTATTTTTAAATATTTATATTCATATTTATAATCATATTCATTATTTATTACATACAAATTGAACTTAGATCAATGCCTATAGAGCTTTAAGTGGAAACATTTATAAACCAAGAAATTTTTTATCAAAAAATCCTGTTTTTCACCCTGAAGAAAAAGAGAAGCATTATAAGATATGTAAGAATTAAGAAAATATTCTCCTCATGGGGTCATGCTGAAAATATTTATCAAGGTTGTATTTAGCCAACTGAAAGATGAGCATTAAAACCACTTAACTGTGTAATTAAAACTAAATAGTTTCTATGAATATAATTACAGAATCATTCAAATGCTAAAAGAATTATTAAAAGAGAATATATAAATTACAGTCTAATAATCAAAATCTTAATTTCAAATGCAAGACTACACTAACAAGAGCAGGAAACACAGATGAGAAGAAATACAAGTATGATAATATCCTCAGGTAATTGAAATAAGAATCATATAAGCAGAAGATTATTTAATGTTTTTCAAAAATGTATGGGAAATAAAGAATAGAATCAAAACAATCAAACATTAATCAAAAGATTTTCTTCTACCGTACTATCAAAAAACTTTTAAAAAGAAAGAAAGAAAAAACTTAGCTCATGAGAAAAAAAGATACAAAACACAGGAAACAAAAGAGTAGTAAAAAATTTTGGGTAAATTGATATAAGTAAAAATTGACAAATTTTTTACCACAATATATACAAGAGTTTTAACTACTCTACCCAAAGACAAAAAGAAAAATTGTAAATTGGTTAAAAAAAATTCTAACAATATGGTTTTAAAACAGACACACCTAAACAAGCTGTGGGGAAAACTTAAAAGTTAAAGGTTGTGAAATGTGAAGGAAGAAAAAATGTAATAAAATAAAGCAGGACTCTCAAGAGGAATAGCTAGGAAAGTAGGATTCAAGGAGAACAAACAATAATGAAATAAAAAAGTATTGTTTCCTGTAAAATTTACAAATTTGTTCATGACAGTGACTAAATCTTATGGATAATATAGCATCAGAATTGAATAAAAATTTAGAAATTCAAGAAATATGATAACTGAACAAAAAATTTAGAAATATAAGAAAAAAAGTAGTAGTAGAAAGTTATAGCACAAATTTTCATTATTTGACAGAATAAGTACACAGAAAACAAATTAGAACATAAAGGACTATCAACATGGAAATTAATTTAAAACAAAAACAAAACAAAAAAAAACCTTACCCCAAGAACTTTTGGAGCAAATATGCTGCAATTATAGGATATTTAGAAAACAATAAAAACAAAACTACTTTTAAAAATGAGATAATAAATCCAAAGTTTATCTCAGCATCAAACTTTATAGCCTTAAATGTTTTCATAATTTTAAAAAAAGAAATTGAATGAATTATATATTCAAGGCAAGAAGCTAGAAAACAAATATAAGAAATGTAAAAATAAGGATTGAATAAAAGTAACAGTAAATGAAGAATCAATTAAAAAACAAATGAATTCATAAGCAAATTTGAGAACAGAATTTTAACAAAAAGAAGACTTATAACAACATGTATAAACTTAAACTGAAAAAAAGGAAAAATAAGATAATAGAACTGAGAGAATAAACACAGATATGGAAAGTTTAAAATTATTACAAAATACTATGTACATTCTGTGCTGTATACGCATTATTTCATCCATGTTCATAAAAGATTAAATTAAAAGATTTTTCTTCCTCAGTTATTTTAGTAGCTTCCCTTAACTCTGATTGTAACAATATGAGTAATAATAATAAATCAGTCAGACAGATGGAGATTTTAATATTCCAAAAACCCCTGGGAAATTATTTTACTGGAGAAAACAGAAAGACAAGGGATTATTTATCTTCACACCGTTTTCTTTCCCCTAAAATAAAATTTATAATTATCTTACCCTTTTCCCAAGTTAACAATTCTGAAGACAAATAAAATATAAATAGCAAAATTTAATAAAGACAAAAAATTGAAATAGTATTATAAATTATTTGAAAGTTTATATTCAATTTAATTGTTTAAAAAGATGACTGGCAGGCATGATTGACTTTTTCATGGTTGTCCCCAGATCTGCAAACCATGCTCTACAATGTGACTAATATGATACATATCACAGTAAAGTGCCAATTTAACTGAGTAGATCTGGACTCTGGGCATTTTATAACCAGTAATTTTTGCCACTAGAAAGCTGAGATGGCAATAATAAATTGATTTTTGCCCTGATGTAACAAAAGTTTAGGACCGTACTATATCTAGAGGAGACTAAGAATGACCAGAAAAAAAAAAACAACTTGATATTTCAGAAAACATACTTTGAAATGCACTGGAGCACAAATTTCAAGAATGGTTCTGAACTACCCCCACTGGATTCATTAGCCACTTTTTTTAAATTAAAAAATTATTGAAGTATATCATTCATACATGAACATACATAAACAGTAAGTGTAGAAAAGTTGTGAACTTACAAAACAAACATGTATGTCATCAAAAAGGGCTCCCATACATCACCCCACCACCAACATCTTCCATTGTTGTGAAATATTTGTTACAAACCATGAAAGAGCATCGTCAAAATATTGCTACTAACTATAGCCTATATTTACATTTGGTATATTTTTCCTGCAACCCAGCTGGATATTAACACTCTGTATTAGTATTATATATTTGTTATGGCTCATGAGAGAGCGTTCTCATATTGGTTCTGTTAGCCATAGTCCATCTTGCACCATAGAAGTCACTGTTATACAGTCCCATGCTTTGTATAATCCATTCAACGTGTACACTTAGTGGCTCTCACATTAATCACTTCATCAATTTTAGAATGTGCTGTCATCACTTCAATCAATTTTAGAATGTTTTCATAACTTCAAAAGGAAAAATCCTATACCCCCTTTTACCCCCATTATTGCCCCTTAGAATTGATATCTTTGTGCCATTGATGCAAAAATATTAAAATAGTACTATTAACTATCCTCCATTAGTTGCATTAGTTATATTTCCCCTGTAGCGACCATATTCTTAACACTTTGTAAAAGAAGAACATTCTTAATTTATACTATTGACCACAATCTTCATCCACCCCCTAAATCATTGTTATACATTCCCTAGATTATTCTTTAGCTTTCTCTCTATTGACATTTACGTTCACAGACCACAATCGCATTTATAAATCAGCAGTGTTAGTTATACGCACTGTAATGTGTTATCAACTCCATTCATTTCCACACTTTCATATTAAACCTTATTAAAAATTGTACATACATTAAACATCAGCTCCCATTCTCAACCCACATTCTAGCTCCTAGTAACCTATACTCTAGAGTTTACCTCTGTGAGTTTACTCATCATGTTTAGTTCCTACTAGTGAGACCATACAATATTTGTCCTTTTGAACCTGGCTTAATTCACTCAACATAATGTCTTCAAGGTTATCCATTTTGTCATACGCATTCTGATTTCATTCTTTTCAAGTGTTCTTTAGCCATTTTAATGCATTGAGATGTAACCCTCTTTAAAACATCTGATTTCAAGGTTTCATTTCTAAATTTCATATTTATGAATGGAGAGATATTAACATCCCAATGTTGATATACAGAGATTCTCATCCATCCCATATTTTCCATCTACAAGACATTTTAGGTTTCTTGAGGCTCCATAAGTAATATATAATACATGAAGAAGGTAGACAAATGCCAAACCTCTGCCTGCAGAGATAAATTTTTCAGGAGATGGAAAGAGAAACAGAACTTGCTAAAAGGTTTCCAGGCCTGGTGGTCCAAGAAGTTGAGGTGAAATTTGACTTTGTAGAAATGAAACTACTAGGTAATGTTTAAAAGCAAAATGGAGGCTTTAAATAACATTTCACATGCTGACTATAGAAAAATGGAAACAACTTCTGGGTGACCAGGCAAACATCAAAAGACTTTAACAAATGGTAAATCACATATCAACGCAAATGTGGAACGAAGAGTAAAAATACAATGACATTGTATTGTTATGGGAGAATGTAGCTGTTTTTAAGCCTTTAATCTCCTGGAAGTCTGTTTATTTTCTTAAATTTTTGTAGCATACACATCATAGTCACTCCTCCAGAGTGAAGCCTTTTTATGTTTCAAAAGACATAAATCAGAGCTTTCTTTCTCAAAAAAAGTCCTTAAAAACTTTCCTTCCAATAAGTAAATTTTGCAGAATATAGAAGTAAAGAAGTTTTAGCCAGTACAGGGGTACCATACATAAGGTTGATTCCCCATTTTTATCACCTTAATGTAAATAACCTCCCTCATTACTCTGCCCTGGTTGTAAAGACAAAATTTCACAGCTGTAGGACGTTTAATTACATCAACAGAAACACAAATGTTCCCATTTCTCTCTCTATTAAAATTGATTTTTCTTTAAACAAATATAAAATTAGAACTGGAAGAAGCTTTTATCGTTCATTGTCCCTAAATGCCACCAGAAAAGATGAATAATTGAGCCAGATTAAAAATCAACCACAAAACATGTTTAATTTTCCTCCCATTTTGCTTGCTAGTGCTTTACACTTTCCAAACTTCTATCTGGCTCAAAGTAGAAAAGGTGAAAGGGCAGTCTCTGTCTCCGAACCACAGGCTGGTCTGTCTCCACATTCCTACCTGCCTATTGAGTCACTAATCTTAAAGCAAACAATCCCAATATTATTGAGGGATGAACCCTACCTAGACAATCTACCCGTTACTGCAAAAGACACAGGAACTCCCCACTGGATCCTTGGCTTCCCACAAAACTTCTTCAATAACCTCCCTTTTATTTACCTTAATTAGAGCCTCCTTTGCCCTGGGACTCTGGGACTCACCCAAAGGAAGTGATCATGGAGCAATTGGACTTCACTCAGTGCCCGCCAAGAACATTTTCGTTCACCTAGCTTGGACACCCTGAATGTCTCAGTGCCTTGAAGGCTAAGGGATGGGCCTTGTTCTCCTGAGGACTATTAGGCTGGAGCAGACAGCCAGCCTTCAAGTACATAGGCCATTACTCTTCCCCACCAAATCCTTGTAGATCAGGGATGCCTGCCAGTGTATATGTGCTTCACACACTGAAAAGATAAATATAAATTTTAAGTAATCTACATTAGTATGGGACATAATAGAATCATGGAGTTATAAAGCTGAGCTATGGCTTGGACATCACTTCTGCTGCAGGGACTACATTCAACAGGTGAGGAAACTCAATCTCAAAAAGTGTAATGGCTCACCCAAATTCCCGAAGTCATGGTAGAAAGAGGCATAGGAATAACTTTGTCAATTTGTATTGCTCAGCTCATGTGACACTTTAAACATAACCATTTTTACTGTAGAAAATTTCAGAAAAAGGGATTATATATATATATACACATTTTTTTTTTTTAATGCACATACCTCCATAGGCCCCATTCTGTCTTCTAAGGTTCTGGAAACATTGATGACACTATGCACGTTTAATATTTTCCCACATGCTGAGATTACAGCATTACAAATTGTATCCATGACAGTAACTATAGCTTCTCATTCTTCCAATTTAAATTGTTATCTCCTAAACCAAGAGTCTTCATCAATTAAAGTGGAAATCAGATGGGCGTATTTGTTATGTGCTTGGGGATAGAGAGATAAACAAGGCAATCCCTACCTTAAGCAGATCTGGAGAGACTGAAAGCTGCACAAATCGACCGGTAGGAATTATGCTGGGATCATTTCTAAAGTTCTAAAATTAGAAAATAAACTCTTACAATGGAACAAAGGAGAGGAAAGTTATTTATTATGGGAAGAATTGAGGAAGATTCCATGAAAGAGATCTTGAATGGTGAGTAGGATTTCGACAGAAAGAAACAGAGGAAGGTTTGAGAAGTGAAGAGAACTCTATGAGCAAGGCAGTGCACAGAGGTGGACAAGGGCAGGACTCTTCCAGAGAGCAGTGACTAGAAAGCGAAAAGTATTGGAGACTGGATGCAGTGATAGTAAGATGAAGAATTGGGAAGGCAGGTCAGAGCCAGCCAGATAATGAAAGGGCTTGTAATTGGTTGGTAAGAAGTTCATTAAATTGGTTGGCAACAGGGAGCCAAGAAAATGATCCTTAGTAGAGAAATGATCAGATTTCTCTTAATTACAAAATGACATTAAAAACTGTCATAAAGTTAAAAGATTTCCATATATTCTCCTTCTTAGTTTTCATTTAGACATCCAGAACCTGAATGATTCTATGTATCATCAATTATCAGTAAAATCTTATCACCAGAGATATTATTTAATTGTGAATTGCTTAGTCTTTTACAAACCTCCCGATATTTTCACTCGTTGGCTGCCAAGATTTGAGCTTGAGCTCCATCTCCAGTCGTCACTTAGCAGCTCCTTGGCTGCGCTTCTCCATTCATCTATCACATGCTTAAATTCCATCCAAAATTCTGCAGCACATCTCACTTTTTCCATTTCTTGTAATGCTCATGTTACATTGGCCTCTTATACACCTGAAAATTAGATTCAAACAATTTCAGGTCCTGAAGTTTCAAGCATTTCATGCCTTTGTGCTTACAGATTGCTGTAATCTTGTTAAAACTAGATTTAGGTGGCTTT
Source organism: Cabassous unicinctus (assembly GCA_029593785.1). Taxonomy (NCBI): domain Eukaryota; kingdom Metazoa; phylum Chordata; class Mammalia; order Cingulata; family Chlamyphoridae; genus Cabassous; species Cabassous unicinctus. Next base: position 23,694 of record JAQZBX010002012.1, on the reverse strand, counting down.
CTCAGTCAAAGTTCAGCCTGACCGCGAACAAGAACGAGGGTCACTCAGGACTTGTCTGTGAAGTTGAGTTGAAAAAATCAGACTATTTATGAATCTCATGTATTATTGCTAAATCTGGCCTCAATATTCTCTGCCTCTCTCCAACACTCAATTCATAAATTTTAAGCTGCCCCATTCAATTATTTTGTGTTGTGATGGTAAGTGCTAAATTAACAAAGTGTTTTAATTTTATAGAAAGGTAACATTTAACTGAAATGGGTGAATCTCTGCTTACATAGAGAAATCCTTATTTTCATAGCGAAAGCCCTCTTGAAACTAACTTGTTCTCTCTCTCTCTCTCTCTCTCTCTCTCTCTCTCTCTCTCTCTCTCTCTCTCTCTCTCTCTCTCTCTCTCTCCCCCTTACCATTTCCCTTCCCTGTTTTCTATCTTCAAGCACTTATCCCAAATGGCTTCCTTGGCAATTCTGCATTCAACAGATCAAAGCACATTCCTAAGAGAAATATGCCCGTTTTAAAGATGAGGGAAGATGTGAGTATTTCAGGTTTATATATGACTGTAGTTACAAACCAACCAGAGAATCTCAGACTCCAAATTTAGAACATGGTTTATAAATTAGTTTGAAAAAGACCATGATTCTTTTTTCTGTCTTGGAAATAACCTTGGTTTTTGGCTAAGAAATCAATTACATCATATCAATTAACTCAAAAACAGAAAAGCCTGTCCAAGATTTGTCTGGCCAGGCACTTAGAAGGAATCTAGCTTTTGCTCAAGGAATCTTCCATGTAAATTAGCTAGCTTCAGTAGCCACTGCATAATTCTACTATTTACTTGAATCATCTTGCACTAAATTATTGATTTAGCATATGCTATTTATTCATGACATATATTAGTTTTCTGCAGAAAAAAAACATTTTTGTTCAGTTTAGAAAATAAATTCAGTTTGTTTATGGAATGCTATTACACATAAATAAATCACTCATTCCCTGCAATTTATTTTTATATAGCTTTTTACAATACCATTGTAATTTTGCCTTAATAGCTGTACATTGTAGAAATAACTTTCAGTAATAGTCATATCAGCATTAAAATCTCCCCAGTATTCCATTTCTCATGAAAATTATGAGATTTCATGATTTTTTGCCATTACTTGTATTGATAAATAGTTACATAAATAATCATGCACAAAAATAATCAAAGGAGTTGTCATTTATATAGAAAATACGAGGTAACTAGTTTTGTATAAAGTGGTCTGGCTTTAGAGCTAGGAGAACTGGAGCTTAAACCTTCCCTCGGCCATTTGCTATTTTTAGGGTTTAGGCAAAGTTACTTGGCCTCCCTTTTCACCAAAGATGAACTATTTATGATGATGATCTTGTTAAAAATAAATAATATTATGGATGTATTGGATATCCCTTAGCTCAAAGATGACTCAAAGTATATTCTCAAATATATTAGTTTTCCTTCCCTTTTCCCAGAATGTGAGAATATTGCCATTATGACCTCATGATTTCATTAGAAGGGACCATTATTATTTTCAATAATTATATAAAGTCTAGGCAAATTAATGATGGAATAATAGTTTGTTTACTTCTTTCTAATTGTAAAAGAATTTGCCAGCAGAGATCTAAAAAGAGAAATAGTTTAAAGCACACTATACTTCCTGCAACCAACTGTTAAGGAAATCACAGACACCTGTTAAGTGGCCATCAGCTAGCCCTCACCTACCTTCACTCCACTCTCTGGGGAAGTCACAAACACATGCTAAGTGACAATCCTCCAGCCTTCAGCTACCCCCACCTCCTTTTCTAGCAGGTGCTATTCTTCAAAGGCCTGGTCAGAACTTAAATCCAGAAACCAGGAACAAGCAGCCCCAGATGCTTATTAGAACAGGGATTCTCAAAGGCAGGGCCCCTTTCCACCCCACCTCCCCACCCCCACCCCAGATAAAAACCACATTCAAACAGTAGAGATAGGTCTCTTCTCCAACATGAATTGGGGCCTTTGGAACTGCCATCCATTGACCCTGACCCAGAGAAGATTTCAGCCACTCTGGGAGCCTGGCCATGATGGGACTTCTTCCCTTGCTCCTTTGGACTCTTTGTGCTTTGTAAGTGACAAGAAGATTATTCGTTCTTTTGTTACCGGAACACACTGGCTGGGTTCTCTAGGTTCTGGGCTATGTCACATAAAGGAATTTGAGGACATGCTCATTTAATTAGGCTAGTAAAAATTTTATTGAGAAACAAGAGAAAAGAGAAAAGTGCACACCCAAAACATGGATGTGGGCGTCCTCCAGGCAAAAAGGTGCTTCTAGGGGTGGGGAGTTACCTTTATTATAGCCGTTCTTCCCTCCTCTCCTTTCCTAATGTTGGAGCAAGGCTCCAGCTGTTTGCTGTCCTAACTAGTTGCCTTTCAGTCCTCACCTGTTAGCTCTCAGGGCACCAATGGAGAGGCCTTTCTGTTTGGAGTTATCTGAGGCTTCCTCTTGAACCTAGGAGTTCCAAACGGGACCTCATGGCCAGGGTCTCAGCAAGGTTTTCTGGTTTTGTTCTTAGTAGTGACCTTCCTTCAGGGGGTTTCCAGGTGGGATCTCAAGGCCATGTTCTCTGTCCCAGCTGTGAAAAGACATCTTCCTTCATCTTCCCTAGTTCCCTATACTAACCTGCCTCAACTCCCCACCTCAGAGAGTACACTGTTATTCTTAAGGGGGAGCTGAAAAGCTATGGTCATTCTTCTACAGTGGCTTCCTGCTGGTTAGGGGCAGTAGTCCCTGCTTGACAGGGTTTAAAACTCTTTGGCTATTCTATTGAAGTTGAGGGAAGGTGGGTCCAGCACTGTGATTGGAACTGAGTGAAATCCCTACATGACTAATACTTTGTTCTGGAAGGCATTGGTTCTGGAAGAAATAAACTTTGTTAGACTTTTGAAGATACATGGTTCCACTAAAAAGATAAAGAAGATGGTGGTAAGCAGACCCAAAAAGGGGGCCAGCCATGACATACTGGTCCATGAGAGTGAGAAAGGCCAGGTGCCTCCAGAGACTGAATCCTACCAAAGTTGATGGGCTTCATTTTGTAGGTTTCAAATGCTGTCTAGGACTATTCTGGAGCTATTTACATAGAATCAGTATTTTTTCTTGAGGAACAGACAGGTTCCTCCCTGTGCTGCTGTTAGGAGTTTAGGGCCCTGCGATTTTGCAGCACCACAGCGGCAAGGGAGTCTATTTGCTGTCTAAGGCCTTCTAAGTCATGCTAGTTTCTTCTATGCTGTTGGTTAACTCTAGGGGGAGATTGTGGTAGACCCGCTGGGTTTGGTATAAGCTGCCAATCCCAGTTCCCATGGTGGTGATTATGCCAAGGACAGCTAGGAGGGGTATTAGCAGAGGCACTGCCCTTTTACTTATTGTATGGTGAGAAAATACAGGAAATGGGAAGATGAGGCTTTCAGGACCATAGTAGATAGAGGGGGTGATGTATGCTAGTGAGCATAAGCTGGTTCAAAGGGGAGGCAAAGAGAGGTATCCCATATTGATAGTTTAAAGTAGCAGCAAATGTGAGACTAGTTATTGGTGATCTGGAGCCCTGTTCAGAGATTAAAGTTACCAACTCACTGGTTAACCTGCTAGCAGACAGTGCCAACATACATCCATTGGGCCCTGGGTTATGAAACAGGATGCTTCTCTGGGTGTTCCAGACAAGGTTGGTTTCTCCTCCCAGGCCATAGGGTTCTAGTTTATGATATACTCACAGCATCTTTGGTGGGGTGTTTTGGTTGGTATAAGTTGTGTTTAGAAGTATAGAATCACAAGAGCTAGCAGGGTGTCCCCAACTATAGTGGGTAGTGTTTGAGTCCTTTACTATTCCTCCCCTAGGCTCCCAAGCCTTGAGTGGATTTTTGGTGCTGGTAAGTATCATGGCATTGATGGGGTACTGTTAAACAGATATCTGGCCCCCAAACTCGGGGAGAAGTAGTCAGCATACCTAAGTGTTTGACTGGCTGGAGGGCCATCCAGAAGGTATTGTTACAGGAGGTAAAATTAAGTTGGCCCAGGAAAGGAGGGGAGGAAGGGTGCTGGGAGGCAGTGGAGTAGACACAGATAGGGAAAGTAGTGTTCTTAAATATGTGAACTGAGATGTATAGGGGTCCCAATAGAGGGAGAGAGATAGGTTCTAAGTTGATGCTGCTAGCTCAGAGTGTTGTGAGAAGCTGACTGATGAGGTGTCAGTATTCTACCCCTGAAGTGGGTGATATTGTGGCAATAGGCCAGACTGTGAGATGGGCAGTTGCCCAGTGCTTGGGAGCAGCTGGCCAGGCCATGGATGTTTCTGGTTGGGACACACAGAGCCAACATGAGGATTTATTGGTTAAGTTGGAAGCTTTTTGGACAAGAGTTTTTTAAGGGATATCTGGCTTGTCCTCCCCCAAGCAATAGGATGATGTAATATACTACATGAAGTTTCATTTGGGCTAGAGTTAGAGGGAATAGCACACAATTTATGTACTGGCTTTGACACAGACACTACTTAACTTTGTTTCTTGAAGAGGTATTTCAGGCCGTCCAATGGCTGGCACTCGAATGTCTCATCAGGTGCTTCCAGCGAGTTGGCACTTCCTTGGACAGCGGGCTTCACTCGGGATAAGTGCACCCAGATGACAATTGCTTTAACTTTAACAGCTGTGGGAGTGATTAGACCCACAGAGTAAGGCCCTTTCCATTTTGGCTCTAACTGGGAGTGAGGCCTGTTCTCCTGCCAAGTTTTAATCAGAACCTGGTCTCCAGGTTTAACTTTAGGCAGAGGTAACTCACAGTTGGGGCTAGAGGATTTTGTTCTTAAGCTCTTGGATGATCTGTTGAGTTTTTCCTAGGTTTATAAAACATTTGGTGAGTTCCTGGGTCTCCTGATCTAGTACCAAGTCCTGGGTGAGGAAAGGTCGCCCATAGACCATTTCAAAGGAGCTAAGCTGAAGCAGGTCTTTTGGAGGTATATGCAGTCTCAGCAAAGCAACAGGTAGATTGGGGACACAATGACTGTCCTTACACAAGTCACCACTAGCTTCCAGGGTTAATCCTAGGCTAGCAAAGTTTGACCAGAATTTGTTTCAGGGTTCAGTTGGCTCTTTCTACTTTCCCTGAGGATTGGGGTCTCTGGGAACTATGAAGATGATATTTAATTCCAAGGGCAGCCAATTGACCTTGGGTTATTTTGCTAATAAAGGCTGGTCCGTTGCCACTTTGGAGGGACTTAGGCAGCCCAAACCTGGGAACAATTTCCTTTAGGAGGGCCTTAGCCACCTTGTTTACTATTTCCCTTCTAGTGGAAAAGGCTTCTAAACACTCAGTAAAAGTATCTACCAGTACAGAGAGATACTTACAGCCCTGGCAAGATGGCATGAGAATGAAGTCCATCTAGCAGTCCACCCCAGGGTATGATCCCTACAGCTGGATAGTGGACTTAAGGGAGGAGGTTTGTTAAGCCTCCCATTGTCTGGGTCATTAATTGCACAGAAGGAGTAACTCTTGGTGACCTTCTTGATTGTTTTTGCCAGGCCCTGGTGCTCAAAAACCCCTTTGGCTAAGCCAGTCAGGGTGTCCCTCCCTTGATGAGTGGCTTGGTGGAGTCTGTGGAGGACTTCCCACTGCACTGCTCCTGGCAAGTAGACTTGAGTGTCCTTAACAAGCCACCCACTAGCTTCCAATGTGAACCTAGGCTAGCTGCTTTGGTCTGCTCGTCCTGGGTGCACTCTGGATCCTTAGGTAGTGGGACAGGCTCTGGGATGAGGGCTATGAGAGAGGCTTGGGTTTGCGCTGCAGCTTTAGCTGCTGCATCTGCTCGGCCTTTACCCCTAGCTAGAGCAGTGTCTGTCTTCTGGTGCCCGGGTCAATGCAAAACTTCTATTTCTTGGGGCAACAGAACAGCCTCTAGTAGGTCCAGGATTTCTTGCTGGTGCTTAATAGGCAACCTGCTCTTAGTAAGCAAGCCTTGACTTGATCCTGCCATACAGCAGAGTGGGCGTGGAGGAGGAGGAACGAATACTTGGAATCTTTGTAGATGGTCGCTCTCTTCCCAGTGGCTAGTATTATGCCTCAGGTTAGGGCAAATAGTTCTGCCCTCTGGTCTGAGGTCCCTGGGGAAAGCGCTTGGGCTTCTATAGTTTTAAATTGAGACGGGCATAGCCTGCCCTTTTAAATCCTTCCCTGACAAAACTGCTTCTATCTGTGAACCACTCAAAGTCTGGGTTTGTTAGAAGATCTTCTTTTAAATCTAGCCTGCTTGAGTAGTTTTGGTTGAGAGTTTCAAGGCAGGAGTGGAGGAAGGGCCCGTCAGGATCTGACCTTGGGCCTCTACCAGCAGCAGGGTGGCTGGGTTGAGGGTCTGACACAGTACCTCAGGGATCTCTAGTAATTGAGCTTGGTATTTAATTAACCAGTTACCTTTGAGCCATTGAGGACACCTGGCTTCAACTATGTCTTTCCCCTGGTGTGGGGTGAAGGCTGCTAGAGGTTGCCCCCAGGTTAATTGGTGACTCATTCAATTAAAAGGGCATTTACCCCCACTACTCTCAGGCAAGGTGGCCATCCCTGTGCTATGTTATCCAGGGGTTTGGAGAAATAAAATACTGGTCAAGAAATCGTGCCCAGTTTCTGGACTAACACTATTAGAGCCAGTCCTTTCTTCTCAGTTACATACAGAAAGGAAGGCTTGTTTAGGTTAGGAATACCTAAGCCTGTATGGCTAATTAAGGCCTATTTTAAGTCAGGGAAGGTAGTTTCTAGGTCTATTCCCCATTCTAAGGGATGGTTATCAGCCCCTGCAATAGCACTGTACAGTGGTTGGGCATATCGCCAAACCTGGGTATCTACAGTCTACAGTAACCAGCCATCCTTAGGAAAGCACAAAGTTATTTCTTTGTTTGGGGCTGGGGGATACTAGTGATGGCTTGAACACTTTCTGGGGAGAGAGTCCTTTCACCTAGGGTGATAAGAAACCCTAAATAGGAGACTTTCTGTCAAGAGATTTGTGCCTTGGATGCTGACACCCTGTAGCCCCTATTGGCTAGGAAATTAAGGACAAAAATGGTGTTGGCATAGGAAATTTCCTTTATCAGATTACAAGCAACAGACCATCCACATATTATAAGAGAGAGCTCTGAGAAAAGTGGAAATCAACTAGGTCCTGAGCTAAGGCATTCCCAAAAATATGGGGATTGTCTTGCGGCAACACAGTCCACATAATTTGGACACAAGGTTTAAAATTGGACTCCTGCCATTCAAAGGCAAAAAGGAACTGGGAGTCTGGGTGGAATGGAATGCAGAAAAAAAGCATCATTTAAGTAAAGAACAGTAAACCAAGGTGCTGTTTCTGGGTCCTGGTTTAGCAGAGTATAAGGGTTGGGTATGACCAGATGGATTGGTATATCAAAGCTATTAACTGCTTTTAAGTCTTGAACCAGACAGTAAGTGCCATTGGCCTTTTGTACAGGAAGAATGGATGTGTTGCAGGGAGATTGGCAGGGAATTAGGAGGCTATTTTCCAAGAAAATTTTAATCATGGGCCGGAGGCCTTTAACAGCTTCCTCCTTAAGGGGGGTACTGCTTTCTGTGAGGGTAGGGCTGGATGGTATTATTATAAGTGACGGAAACTGGGGGAACCTGGAGAGCCCAACCTGGAATTCCCATATCCCATTACAAGGAATTTATTTGTTGGTTATTTCTTGGGAAATTTCGCTTAGTCAGGTCCCTGGGTATGACACTAACCCTGCAACCAGACAAATGGTTTCAAATCCAGGCTCACCAACTCTTGTTTCTGATGCATTATACACCTGGAGGTTTAGGCTGGGGTCTACTAACCGAATGCTAGCCACAGGGAATGGAGAAGTAACAGGACTGGGCATTCTGGAATAACTAGGAACTGATGGTTTATTAGGAGGTTTCCTATTCTACAGGGGAGAGGTTTAGTAAACAGCCTAGATCAAGGGTTTTAAGCTTTTTTTTGTTCCATGGACCCCTTTGCCAGTCAGGTGAAAACCATGGACCCCTTACTAAGTCCACATTATACTGTGTATTATTTAATAAATATATCACACCTGCACCAATATTTCCCCACAAGAATAATGTTTTTCGAATTTTAATTCAAGCTCACGGACCTCTGGTTGAGAACCCTTATACTAGATCTTGATTTTCCTTCAACTCCTACTGTAAGGCACGACCAAGATAAAAGAGATTGGGAGTAGCAGGTAAGGTTTGAGCAAGTGGCTCCTGTGTCAATTAAGAAATTAATAATCTTACCTGCCATGTCAAGGGTCACCAGAGGCTCCTCCTCGTTGATGGTTAACAGTGTTGTCCAGGGAGCCATGGTTGGCCTTGGGCCACTTCAAACACCCTCGGTTGCTGTGAGCAGGGCTCACAGGGGTGCTCCATTCCCTTTCTGGGGAGCAGTGCCCATACTTTCCACACTTGGGGCAAGGCCCCGGTGGGTGCTGGCAGTGAGACAGCTTGAGGCAGCCATGTTTGCAGTGGCCAGCCTCTCCACACTTGAAGCAGCTTCCTGCTGACGTACAGCCTGAATTCGGGTGGCCCTGAGATAACAGGGTGCCTTTTACAGTGACCACTACAAAGTGAGCCTGCTCCTGGGCCTTCAGCCTGAGGCTCCTTAACCTTCTTCATCTTGGCAATGTGGTCTCGATTGTTGAAGACTGAGAAGTCTGTTTCTAAAAGGGCATTCATGGAAGTTTGGAGACCCATGGAAAGCTTTTGCAGCTTCTTATGGGTATCCAGAGCAGACTGGCTAATGAATTAAGTTGCTATGAGAATCTGTCCTTCTTCAGAATTATGATCTACCAGAGTATATTTCTTCAATATTTCTACCAGCCTTCCATGAAATAAGGCTGGGTTTTCATCCTGCTCTTGAGTAATTTACCTGAACTTACTATAATTGACCAATTTGGTATTATACTTCTCATCCCTTCAAGGAGACATGTGGCCATATGGTCTCTAACCTTCAGATCTGCCTGTCCCCTTTGATAGTTCCACCCAGAATCTGTATTAGGAACTGCTACTGCTCCCACCACATACTGATTAGGCTGTTGGGTGGCCAGTCTATCGACGTGCCCTTGTGCCTCAGTTCAGATGTGATGCTTTTCCTCTGAGGTGCAGCAAGTTAAAAGAATAATGTGCACGTCAACCCATGTTAGTTTAAAGATCATTAAAAGGTGCTGGAACCCCTCAGTAAATTTGGGGGAGTCCACAGAGAATCAACCTAACTTTTCTTTGCACTGTGCCAGGTTGGCCATAGAGAAGGGGGCATGTACCTTAATGGGTTCCTGCATCCCCATTAGCCAATTCTCTTATAGGATAGAGACCCTCAGTCTTCCTAGCTGGGTGGAATGAGGCTCCACTTCAGGTATGACCCACTGCACTAGACCTTGTGGCATACAGGGGAGGTGCTGATGCCCCTGCTGAGGGTAAGTTGAAAGGAGCTTCCAGGTCAGGGTCCAGGTCATAATGAGGTGGGCTACTAAGAAGGGGGTCTTCTTAAATATCTTTTTCCTTTTTGGGAGGGGGCTCACTCTGCACTCTGGGGTTTTCTTCTGCATAGCATAACCAGAAAGAACCCCTTAGGCTCTTGTTCTGATACAAAGCTATAAAAAGCTAGGCATAGGGAAATTCTACCCATTTTCCTTCCCTTCTATACAGTAGGGCTTGCCAGAGTATAGGGTTGAAATTGATGGTTCCATTTAGTGTCCACTCTTTGCCATCCTCCAACTTGTACTGTGGCCACGTGGTGTTGCAGAGAGAGATTAGCTTCTTCCTTTTTAGACCATCAGTAGGCAGGTCACCTTAGTTTCTGAGAAGACACCCCAATGAGGAGTTGCTGGAATGCTGGAGGAGCTGCACATCATCCTAGGGGAGGCTAAACACATTCATCAGTCTTAGTGGCATCCCACTGCTAGACCTGACTGAACAGATTGCTCACCACCCCAGCATCCTGGAGGATGGGAGCCCTGCTTGCATCCCCATTTTCCAGGGATCAGGAGTCTCTTGTCTCTGGGCATCCCCAGAACCTTAGAGGTCTTGGAAGATGCCTAGGTCCAGCTCCCAGGCAAAAGTTATGAATCTGGGCTTTTCCCCTAGGAAAGGGACTGGCTAGGGATCTTCCTTTCAGCCTACTTTTGCAGAGGTCTTAGGAAGTAGCCATGAAAGAGACCTCATTTTATGTCCACTGCCGGAGGCTGAGTTTTGCAGTTAAACTAGACAGTAAGAAGCATGTTAAGAGGCTAGAGACTAATTGTTCTGTGGCTTGCCAGCAAACAGCCTCAGGGGCCCCGGAGGCAATCTCAGGGCCTCCCAGGCACTGAAGAAGGAACAAACCTCTGGGCCCTCTGCTAACAAATGCATTTTCATTTTCTAACGCATTCTAATGCATCTCATAGACCCAACAATGAGGACAGCAGTAGTTGGAAGATTAAAGGTGCTCTAATTAAAAGAAGTTAACTAGTGGCTTAAGGAAATGCTACAACAGGTGATAGCCATTCTGAACTCACAAAGAGGGCCTGGTAGACTCCTAGTGGACTCCTGTATGACTCAGGACATATGCCTAGTCAGGTCCCAAGGACAGTTTCACCTGCTGCCCCGAGCTTCCTTGGATCTACACAGCATGGGGGCTTGACCCTGCCACCTCTGAAGAGGGAGCCGGGAGTCTGGGTAGACTAAGACAATGTCCTTTGGGAGCCTATCCAGGAACCTATTTAAAATGGCATAAGGAGATGGCAGACAAACAAAAGAGGGCACAGGCAGTCTATAATTTAAAAGTTTAGACTTACCACTCTTCCTCAGTTGTCAGGGAGTGTTACCTGCCTCTACGTTTCCTGACTGGCTCACCAAATGTTATGAGAACACACTGGGTTCTCTAGGTTCTTGGCTATGTTGCATAAAGGAATTTAAGGACTCGCCCATTTAATTAGGCCAGTAAAAAGTTTGTTGAGAAACAAGAGAAAAGTGCACACCCAAAACATGGATACGGGCGTCCTCCAGGCAGAGAGGTGCTCCTGGGGGTGGGGAGTTGCCTTTATTACAGCTGTTCTTTCCTCCTCCCTTTTCCTAATGTTGGGGAGGGGTTCCAGCTGTTTGCTCTTCTCATTGGTTGCCTTTCAATCCTCACCTGTTAGCTCTCAGGGGACCAATGGGGAGGCCCATCTGTTTGGAGTTATCTGGGGCTTTCTCTTAAGTCGGGATTTCCAAATAGATCCTTGTGGCCAGGGTCTTGGTGGGGTCTTTCCAGCTTTGTTCTTACTATCGGCCCTCCCTCAGGGATTTCTAGGCAGAGTCTCATGGCCACGTTCTCATAACCTGCCTCACTTTCTGAACTCTTTATTCTGTGCAATAAAGAGTTCATTTACTGAAAGTTTCTCTTGTGCCCTGATCCTGTGTTTCCCACAATGCACCATTGTAGCAACTCACTCCACACCAACTAGTATAGCATTTGTAGTGACTTTATCATGTAAATTTTACTTTACTACTTAAAACCAAACACCCAGTTGTTTTTCTCATTAAGCCAAAAGAAGTTGTGGCCTGATTGTATGCCTAGAATGTACTTGAAAGAACATTAATGAGTTCATCTTTTCTTAGAATGTTTACATTATGTTTCAAAGCTGTCACACAGACTCACCATAAGGGAGGGTTTAATGTAAACTCTGAAGTTAAACATCAAAGTAACTTAGTCAAAAAAGACAAATTTTAAGGGAAATGAAAATAGGGGAACAGAATAGGACAAAGAGTAGAACAAGGAGCTGAAGGGAAAAGTTAAAGAAGTCAGAAGGAATTATAAAATTAGAGATAGGAATTGATCCAAGTTCCAGATATATTAATGTGCACGTGCCTATGACCCCAATACAGGCTGATACAGGATGTCATTTGAATAAGCCAAGATAAACCTGTGAAAGAAAAGTATTAACAAAAAAGCTCTGTTTCTTTTTTTATTATTATTTAATTATATTTGGGCATGCTGGAAGAAGTGCTTCAAATATCTGGGCTATCTTTATCTCATGGCCACTCAAAGCATCAGAAAATTCAGTGGAGGGAGGCGGCTGTGGCTCAATCGGTTGGGCTCCCATTTACCATATGGGAGGCCCCGGGTTCAGTTCCTGGGGCCTCCTGGTGAAGGCAAGCCAGCCCGCTCGGCGTGGTGAGAGAGCTGGCACAACAAGATGATGCAACAAAGGGAAACAAGCAGACACAGAAAAATGCACAGCAAATGGACACAATGAGCACAAGCAGCAAGGGGGGGATAAATAAATAAAAATAAATCTTTAAAAAAAAATTTTTTTTTCAGTGGAGACAGGAGGTCTATCATATTGGAAAAGATATTAGATGTTTTCTTCAAAAAGAAAATACACACCTGTGCTTTTTAATCAAATAGTCCTGGGTTTAAATTCTAACTCTATTACTTATAATATAAATGCATTTTATCCTAGCCCTATGAAACCCCATTTCCCCATGACAATAATTCCTCCCCAAAGACATGTCTATCACAGCACCTTGCCCTAATAGAAATTGAATAAATATTAGAGATGGATCATTTAGTAGAGACTACATGGAGGAAATTTGGGGCACAATAAGATTAGAACAATATGTGTAAGGAGAAAGGTATGATGAAATTAAAGCTAGGTATCTATTTGCTGAGGATGTTTAATGGAATCAGAAGAATGAAAAGATAAGATGACTAAGTTGTTCCTTTCTGTTTTAGTTTCCTGGCTGCTAAAACAAATACCATGCAATGGGTTGGTTTAAACAACAGGAATTTATTGGCTCATATTTTTGAGGCTAGAAGTCCAAAATCAAGAAATCATCAAGGTGTTATCAAGGTGATTCATTCTCTCAAAAGTCTGTGGCATTCTGAGTATGGCTTCCAGTGACCCCTGGTCCTTGGCTTTTCTATCCCATGCAGTACACATGGCAGTGTCTTCTTTCTTTTCCAGATTCTGTTGACTTTCAGCTTCTGACTGCTCTCTGTGGCCTTCCCTATAAGGCCTTCAGTGATAAGATTAAGACCCATCCTGATTCAGTTGGTCCACACCCTAACCCAAGTAACCTCATCAAAAGGTCCTATTTACAATGGTTCACATCCACAAGAATGGATTACGTTTAAGAGCATGTTTTTCTGGGGTGCATAGCTCTAAGCCACCACTTTCCAATTCTGAGAATTTACAATCTGTTAAAAAAGAAATGGTGTGGGGAGGGGCACAGTAAATGCTTGTTAATGTTTCTTTGAGCTCTAACTTTCTGGGATCTCATGGCCTCTCTTTATATCACTCCCAATTTCTTCTATTTCCAGAACTTTCCCATACATGTTATAATATCCTGTAGCTTATATCACTCTACTTCAGCCTTCTCCAGGCAGATTCTCATATGCTGTATATATAATAAATATTATGCCCAAAGCAGACAAGTATTGATGCTAATTTTCCATATGGTCTGTCTACATACTGTGTTCTGTCATTCTATAGGCTATAGGTAATTTATATCAATCTTTGCTTTCTTACTAGAATGCCAACTCCTTGAGACACTGGCCATTATAGTTATTTTGCCTTTCTTAGAGAACTGATCACAGTACTTAGTAGAAACAGTTAATCCATTCGTTAATAATTAATATACAAAAATTAATGTGATGTGTCCGTAATGGCTGCAGTATCATCCTCATTCTTGGGTCTTAAGACTCTGCAATACTCAGGACCAACATGTTCAGTTATTGTGACATGAATGTACCATTCAGAAGATGTTAAAGAATATTTCCCTCAGTTTCTTCATTTGAAAAAGAGCAAACCATAAGCATGAATGTGGAGAACAGGAAATACTAGAAGGAATTGAACAATCCAGCATAGCTATTTTATTACTGAGACCCATCACTAACTTTCTTTTATTCTACTTATCTTTCATACATTCCTTCCTAAACTTCCTGCTTTCATACATTTTTATTTCATCATCTTTTTTGCTGATTGAAAGGAATAAAAACTGGAAAAAATTAGGGAAACTAGAGAAAACAAACGTAACTTTTTCATTGGGAACTACATTGGCTAGTACATATACATGCATGTACATACATTTCGCTGCAGGCACATTAAGGCTTTTTGTCGGTACTTTTAAAATATTCAATTGTATTAATATGTACTGAATTTTGACTATGGATAAGTCATAGACCCATGTGCAAGGCAGATTCTTCAAGGCACATATTCAATATTGAATAAGGGCAGGCAAAAGCTGCTAGAAGAGCCATAAAAAAACAACAACTCTGAATCTATTTCTTTAACAAACTTATAAAAAGTTAGTGTTTTGCCATGACTTTGGCTATAACACAAAGTAAAAAAACAAGATTTATCTCTGCTTACCAGCATTTGGTCTTGATCTTAAAAATTATTCCTATTTATAAATTTGCTCTCAGTTATTACTTGGTTGTTTATAAAATCTTGAAAATGTTGGATGTACCAAAGGAAAGGTGAACTCAGATTCATATTGGATTAAACAACTTAAAACATTTTCCAAAAATAAAATCTAAGTATATTTTCTCAGAAAACATCAAATACTTGTTTATATTGAAAAAACATGAAGCCGTGTTTCCATTCTTTCACTTAATTCATACTGCTTTTTAAGAACTTCTTACTATGCATTGCACTAAAAGACTTAACTTCCCTGTTGAAACTAATAAGCAAGAAGAAATTTGAAAAATAGTAGATAGAGTTGAGTATAGGGCTGGGTTTTTTCAGGGTCAAACAGTAAACTGAAACAAGGGAAAGATAATCACAATGAAGTAATCATATTGATGGAACATAGCATCACGTATTTTAATGTGTGTAAGGAGAAAATTGAACACATAAAGGGGATACATTGTAGTGAAAAAGAAAGAGAAAAAAAAGGGGTAAGATTCCTGGAGAGATTGAAGCTTGTGGATGTAGGAGTGCCACTAAAATAAGCAAGGCATAAGAGGTGGGAGCAGAGAGTCAGAATCTTGAAATTGACTCAGATTCCGGAAACTGAGGTTTTTAAGTTTACAAAGTCATTCTTAATGTTGAGCTATAGGAAAGACTATGGGAGAGGGTAATTGATGTAGTTGGAGGGAAAAAAAATACATCGTTGGTGTTGAGGAAGGCAATAATAGAGGGCCCAAGGCATCAGGTAGATCTTCAGTGATGTAGCCATCAGCACAAATTTTGACATGACTACATGAGTAGTGATAAAGAGAATATCAATGAGTCAGTATGTATGTGCATGTGTGTGTGTGTAAATATAAAACATGTTTGATCTCTCCTTCTAGAACTCTAACGTTCTTGAAGGTAAGGTCTGTTACTGATCAATTTTGGTTTTGCCCATTGTGCTAAGTATGTAGTATTGTATTTAGGATATGATCATTTAATGTGATTTGGAAAATAAATTAATTGCTAACAATTTAGGGAAGCCAGTCATTAAGGGAGAATGATTTAAAGATATATAACATTTAGCAAAAACCTATTATGGATAACAAACTGCACTAATCTCCTTACATATAGAATTCTTACATTAATCCTGTAAGAGCACAACTCTGTAATGTGTTTCATTTGTTTAACCTGTGACTGTGCTCAATAATCACACAAAAGTATAATACAAAAAGCATAATATTAAGGAACTGCTTTAAAGAATTGACATAGTTACCGAGCCTTCTTATAAGGTCCAGTAACTATACCTAAGGAATTGTATAGTTAGTCACTTTTGGAGTAAACATATACTCTAGTTTTTCTAGATTTTTTTTGTTTTCCTGAGGTCCTATTTGATTATTTGTCAATTGTCTTAAAATAAGCATTAATGGGTTTGCTAGTCCTCCACTTGGCAGTTCCTCCTCTTAAAGTCTCCCTTGCGTAAAGAACACAGAGTTGTGAAAGATCACCAGAAGCTACCATCTCTCTTTCCTCTACTATTTCCTGATGCCAGTAACTAAGACTTGCTTTCCAAGACAGTTTGCATGATGTTTCCTAATAAAATGCAGGGCACTGGGCAGGAGTGGCTAGAGACAGCTAACTCCTTCTGATTCCAGGTAATGACAGAAGAATTCAGCTTGCTATACCAGCCAGTTGTGTCATGATTTGTGCTGCCACGTAAAGACACATGACTTTCTCAGGCTATTAGTTGGTGGGGTCAGTGGGAATACAAAGAGCAATTATATGCTCATATAGAAAGGATGTGCATAAAATATATGCAAGAAAGAGATTCTGAGAAGTCCTGCCGTAGGACCTAAAGAGAATACTTTGAGCTTGTGCTGTGAGGTTTTGTTATTTCTTGTATGATATAAATCTAACATTATTTCTCTATTTTATTGTTTAGTAACTTTTTACAAGTTTAATAAAATTTTTCAATGCAATGAGCTTAACTGAAAGTACATGTTAAATGAAAAATCAAGTTCAGAATTTCTATTTCTCAAGAAAGTTTTTAAGTGTGTAACATTTGTTCACAGTTACTACCCATGATAAAGTTCATAGCAATGTAATTTCTGCAGAGCAAAACATACAAATATGCTGAAGGAACATCACTATCTTTTTAAAAATTTAAGTAGTTTTCTTAAAAGATAAATGTGTCAAAAGATAACAATGTACTTGTAGAAGGTGAATTTACATGTTTCTCAAGTAGCACATTTTCATTCAGATCAAGTAGACTATTCTTCTAAATTAATTTTGTGCATTTTAGATCCCACGTTTTCTTGTGCGTGTATGAAAATGAAATAATTTCTACTAAAGTCTTGGCTCCATGGACAGATGGAAAAACTTCCCAGAAAGAAAAATTAGGAAAGTTTTTTTAAAATCAGTTGTTAATTCCAATAATTATTAACCACTTTTATGTAATTCATTTAGTAAAATTAAATTCAAACAAGCTGAAATAGTCCATTAACCTAAATAGAAACTGTAGTTGTCAAAATTTCTTATATATTTTCACAGAGTAATTAATTATACCTCAAAATTTTGTGACAAAGAAGACTTTAAATACAAAAAGAAATTGCTTCAGTGGAGCAAAAAACACCTTTTCTCTTTGTTACTTGTCATAAATCAGATTTTAAAATATTTGGAAAGTTGTAGAATCATTTTGTAAAACAATATAATGATCCTATAATTCAAACAAAACATTTTGTAAATGAATCCTTCATATTCTGTTGCACTGTATTAAAAATTAGTTGGAAATCTTTAAACATATTATTCAACAAGTGGAATACCTAAAAGTTAAACTATTGAAGCATTTAACGAATTTCATTTATTAAAATAATGCTCACAATTAAGAAGACATTAAAATTTATCCCTACAACAGCAAATGAGAAATTTAGTAAATTAAATGATGACAAGTCAAAAGTACATTAATTTTAATTTTGAAATATTATAATTTCTCTTCGGAGTATCTTGACTTGAATGTTGAATCATGATAACAGCTCCTATATCCAATTGAATAAATTTATATTCTGTACTGGAATGGTATTAAATCAAGAAGTCTGAGGATTAGGCAGCATGGAAATTTGGCAAAAGTCAAAAGGATTATGATTAGAGACAGCTAGTTTGATTATTTTTCTTGTAAATATATTTGTTGATATACCTGGACGAAAGTTTTAAATAAAAAATCTGTGAAAACACTTGCTCTGAGATATTTACACATATAAATTTCTAAAAATTAGAAATGAAAATATCCTCCTATTAATAAAAAGTTGCAATACTTTCCAGGTAACTAAGTACCTGTAGAAAAAATATTTTGTCAATTTAAAAAAACTGATACAGAGAAGAGTCAAATATATCAAAACTTTCAAATGTATTGACCACAAATATAACTTTGAAGAAAATTTCATGCAATTATTTAAAAAATCATAATAACATATTGCAAAAAAACATGCCCATGACATGGTATTAGAGATAGATATAGGTAAAAAGAAATTGATTAAACTACATGAATATGAACCAAGAAAAACTATTCTACTTGTTGTATTTTAAAATTCAGATAATCAATATAAAGAATTGTTTTACTTTGCCTTAATGTATAAAGATGTAAATAAAAAAGATTTTGCTTGTGAACAGTTTTTTAAAAGAAACATTTTTAGGTTGAGCAATATAAAAACTACAATTTTTCAGTCGATTAATATATTTCCCAAAAGTTTATATATTTTAAATTGTTTTAACATCATCTTTCACTCGCAAAAATGCCCTGGTTTGTGTGATAAATCATGTGATTACCATAGTCATCTCTGTTTTAGAATTACTCGATTGCTCTATTTTGATCAGGGCAATGTTCTGGAATTCAGATAAACAAATGTCTAATATAGGGTGTATTGTCCTGGAGCCTCAGAGAATTTTAGTGCTAAGAGAGATATTAAAGATCATGTAGTCCAAGCTCCATATTTTGCTGGTGAGAAAACCAAAACCCAAGTAGCTAAACTTTAAACCCAAGTGCATAGGACTGATTATTAGCAGAGTTGAACCTGGAGTCCCAACCTCCTAACAGCAAATTTAATGATCTTTTCAGTATAACATGCTTCAGATACAAACTTACTACTTGGATTGTTCCACAAAGTTATGGTGATTTACAATTAATGCAAATTATGTTTTGTTATTTTGCTCTTTGTTGATTTTAATTTACAAGTCAAAATGAAGATCCTATTTCCACCAATGTATTTCTTAAGAATTTTCCTGTAAGTGTTATACTATTAAAAGCAATCTAATAAATAGTTTTCTAGTTTTTTATTTGTTTGTATCATTCTGAACTTTTTTCATAACTACAAAAAAATGAAAAACAATTTAAAATCTTGATACTCAATTTGTGGTTTAAATGCTGATGATGTTAGAAAAGGAGCAGTTCTTATTTATCTGAAGCCTTCTATTATGATGCGATTTCCTTTTTATGAAAAAATGAACAACTCAAGCTTTTATTGATTTATAGAGGATGAAATCATATTTGTATTTCAAGAGGAAAAACAACCACCACCAGTTAAAAAGCAATTTGCCTTCAATTGTATTACATTCTCAATAATTATGGGGTAGGGATTCAAAAATCAGCATGCCGTCATTCTCTGCTGGAAAAATCTACTTGAGGTATTCTTGAATTTCTCTCCCAGGTTATAAGAAGAAAAAATAATGCTAGCATACTTTCTGCATTTGTTGATTGGAATGGACACTTTCTGGTTTTTCTTTCACTGATGGTTTGACACTTTTCACTTTGATTAGAAAGAGTAAAACGTCTGCTTCCAAGTAAAAGCAAAAGGCTTCTTTCAGAATATATGTTTACAACAATCATTATCATTATTTCTCTTGGAAAATGATACAGAACAAGTGTCAAAACAAAAAGATTTTCCCCCAGACAGCACTAATGGAAAACTTTGATACAATGGCAAAAAATTTTATGTGCATATATATGTATATATAGACATACACAAGCACAAACAAATGAATGCATCAAAACCTCTAATTTAGAAGATGAATTTTAAGAAACATTGTTTATGATATATTTCTTCTCCAACTGTACTTTGAACCTTTTTGCTACGGAGCAAGTGGTCTGGTTGTCCCATGTGCATAGAAGTCAATATTCTGACATCAGGATTTCGAAGGAAAGAAGAGTTTATTGTGAGACATCCTCACAGCAGACAGGAGTTAAAACTCAAATCTGTCTCCTTGACCTAAAAGGGCACAGGATTTTTATTTGATTTGGAAGGGATTGGTTTAGGGAGGTGACGCAGGGGAGATGAGACGACATAGATCTAGAGGCAGGGTTAAGTGGAGCATGCCGCAATGGAAGATCACGGTGGGTCAAACATTGCATGATCAAAAATGGCAGCCTTAGCATGAAGAAGGGTGGTGATTTTAGTGTTATAATTAGATATAGGTAACTTTAGGTACGAATTTTGTTGCTTTGTGCATGTGCATGTGCATGTCCAGTTTGAACTGGCCCATAAGGTAGAAGGAGAAAAACAGGAACTGGGAAGGATAAGGAGTTACTAAGGACTGTGGTGACTACTAGGAACACTACCAGGGCATGGCCAGGATCATCAAGGGGAATGGTCTAGGAGGCAAGACAAGGGGCTGAGGCAGTTTCATTTAGGATTCCATTTAGAGCTGCTCTAAGCTCATCACTGGGAATAGAGGGAGAACTTAATAATAGATATTATGTCCCTTCATCCTTTCTCCTCTAAGTTCCTGGGAATCCAAACAGAGAACTCTCCAGGAATACAAACCCCAGGATCAGAGCCACAACTGATTTCCCTGTCCCAGCAGGTATAGGTCAGAATGTGGCTACCAGGAGAGATTTCCAAAGAGCCAGGAACCCTATGCATCCTCATCATAGTCATCAACATGTAAAATCCTCTCTATGCTTCCAAAAAGGGGATAAGCACAGCACCGCTTATTTTCAAATGGGAAAGCATTATTCTCAATATTCAAATTGTAACATTTCAGCTCCAACCTAACGCAAAAAATAAAAGAAGTTTTGCTAAGAGTCAAATGTTTTCGTTGTTATTTTATGGGGAAGACATTGCCAAATTGTTTAAGAAAATCTTATCAGAGTCCATCTAAATGAAGTGAAATCAAATGAAAATACTGAAATGATGTTTTCCCAACACTTAAAAAAAGTCCTACACATTTAAAATGCCAGGTTTAAAATCATATTTTAATTCATATTTGGGTTCAGGTCATAGTTTTAAATACAGTCATTTTGTAGCTTTCTATATGTGAGAGATACTGGTTAGCAGTTCACCATTCAATGGAAATACTTTGATCTTGACTTTTCTCTGTCTTTATGGCACTTCTCTGCCTGACAAAGGTGAACTGTCTCCCACACAGTCTCACTGGATAAAGGATAACATGCAATCCAGCACAAGCTCATATGGACTGGGAGGATGCTGGACCCATTACATATGAGCATATACTTAATGCCTAATAGTAGGTATATTTCTACCTTGATGTTGGGATATTCTACCATAAAAACTCCAGAACAGGGAAGCTGCTTAATTTTTTATTAAAATGGAAATGTAGATGCATGCTGAAACACTTAACATCAAATAATATACTAGGCAGTTTGAGATAATAGAACCCATGCCGTGGAGCTGACTTACAGGAGAAATCATGTTCTACAGAGAAGGGTTTGGGATTCTTTTAAAATCTCACTTTTTTTTAACAGGGAGTCACCATTTACCGTATTACAAATGCAAACCATAATGCTGAATAGGTTCAATGGTTACATAATACTATATGTAGAATAGATTAAACGGCAGAAGTGTTTTGTTTTGTTTTTTTTCTAAAACTCTACATATTACAGCAGATAAGATCAATGCAAAATTGCATGTAAGATATCTAAACTATTTTAGATATTTGAAGACATTCCCCACAATTAAGTTTTGGTATGCCAAATGCCAAAAGCTAATCCTACAATCAATAGACATGGTATTGTTAACATTGCAGTGCCCAGAAATTACACGTGATATCCATTGTAACCTGTCCATGACCATTTCTAATTCTTATTGTTTCACTTTCATATTGGAGTTACAATAAAAATTAAATCATTGTTATTTCTAAATGAGAACAACAATATTACTAGAAAATGGATGATTAATTAGAATTACCACATATCACTCTTCAGCACAAATTCCCTACTACAGAAAAGGTGATTAATTAGAGTTACCACATATCACTCTTTTGCACAAATTCCAGTTGCACTTGGAATAAAATCCAACTAATCGTCTCCTATGGCTCTCAAGGCCCTACCTGACCTCCAACCACAGCTCCTGCTTCTCTCTTACTCCTATTACACTTCAGTCACATTGCCCGTTATGTTCCTTGAACAACCAAATTTGTTTCTGCCTTAGAATCTTTGGACTTTCTTCACTCTAAGAAGAAGCAGTGCTATCTTCCATCTGTACTTAAATCTGTCTCCAGTGGTAAACTCTGACCTGAATTTCAACCCATGTCTGAAGACATCTAAAGAGCACCCTGTCTAAGATGCCATAGGGCCACTTAAGCCTCAATATGTCCATAATTGACTTTATCTTTCTCTTCCACAAAATACTCCCCTTCCCAGACCAGAAAATGTGGAGTCATCTTTCAAGTTTTCCTCTTACCCTGCCACATGTTCTCATATATTCCAAACTCCACCCATCCTGCTTCCTTGTAATGTCTTTTGGTTTTAGGTCTGATTTCTATTCTCAAAGCCCTAGCTGGCCTGGACCTCACATCAAAACTGTGTACTCACCTCTCCTGAGATGTGCTGGTGTATCCAAAGTCCCAGATTCTAAACTCTCAAGGAGATTTGGCATATGCCCCTGCTTATTGAACTCTATCATCCTTTTTATCCCGAATTATTTCTCTGTAGAAGTGGCTTAGGGGAGCAATCTGAGTGGAAGGAGGGACTAAGGGACTTGTTTTTCAGCTGCATATGCATAGCATTTTAAATAAGGAGAAAAATCAATTATCCAAATCAAAGAGTTGGTCAAAGCGCTGATGGAGATTATAGTTAAAGCTCACCCAAGCCGCCACTTGTTGCCACTGATACTCAGGACACCATTTTCTCTATTTCTATACATGCTGACCATGGTTTCATATCTATTCAGTGCATAGGTAAGTGCACAGTGGTGTCTTGAGAGTGTGAGGGTCTTTAGATTGCAGTATTAGGATGGGAATTAAGTCCCCTAACTCTAAATTCCAAGTTCTTGCCACTACACATTGTTTCATTCAAGTACAAACATGAGGAGACATGATGACACATATCACCATATTGTTTCTAAAATAAAACAAATGTAGTTACCAATCAACATAGAGCATGACTGAATAATTTAAAAAAGTAATTGTTTTAAATTAATAAATACTTCCCAGCAAAATATGGTTTTTAGTAAATTCCATAATAGATGGGAAAACTATTTGCAAACCTACTCAAAAAATAGTTCTTATTTCCCTTGTTGAGGAATCTTGATAATTTTAAGCCAAATAGTACAGCCAAATTCTAGTTTCATTCCTCAATGCCAAACATTTGAACCTCACTGAATGTGTGCATTTAAAAGGGAAGTACCAGAGGTTGCTAATGGTGGTAAACAAACCATTCTCAACAGTGGTCACTGTGATGCCCTAGCTCAGCTGGCAAGGGGACGGCTGACCAGGCCGACATTCAAGCTCACCGCATATAGGATAGTTAGTTCCAGTCTTCTTCACGGCCACAAATTACATACCGAACTCTTGTCTACCAATTACAGTGTATGACTTCGGTTATGAGTATGGCCAAATCAAAGAATGAGACTGTCTTGTGACAGCATCACTACTAGGAAAAACCACCGTAAACTCTATGCCTTGATGATGAATCAGTAGTGTCTTTGATGCATAAATGTAAACAACACTTCCTTGTGTTTGATGAATCACCTTTGGTGCATATAAATTTTATAGAGAGGAAGGCTGAACATGTTTTTGAGAGCTCAGGAAAACATACACACTAAAATACTTCATTTTGACACTTTCCTAATAAATCTCATCTTTCATTTCCAGTCACACTTACTCAGTTGCAAGCTGGTTTTTGTCAATGAGGCTAATCAGAACAATACAACAGTGTGTGCCTTTTCAGGATGCTGCCTCTAGGCGGTCCTCCTTCAGAACTATTTTCAGAACATTTTGCCTCTGAAAAGCAGAAGTGATCTGCACTCAAAGGTTTTATGCAATAACACAATCAAACCCAC